>BQMZ01000019.1:0-71511 GCA_036984285.1 Chlamydomonas sp. KOR1 | reverse complement strand
CGGACCTATCGGTGAAGCGCGAGTCGCATACAGCTGTACGGAAAAGATATTGACACATATTGCTGTATAAAGCTATTTTTCAGGTTTGCTATGACGCAGGCTGGCGTCATACGGTCGCAGCAAGCCCAACCGCAGAACCAGATGCCCACGCACCACTTCTTTTCTGCGACTGCAAAATCGCCTCTTGCTGTGTCTCTGTACGTGTATCATTGTACTCTTGTATGATGGGCATGAAAGTCACCGAAGCGATTCAGGGTGAAACCCGCAGAGCGTAGGGCTAAAAGTAGTGGCGTGGCTGCATGGGACACGGCGGAAAAACGCTTTTCGGCACTGGGCTTGGGGCTGGGGCCGGGGAGAGGTCCACCGCGTGCGTGCGTCCGTGCGTGCGTCACACCTACCCCCCTGGTTTTTGGGCCGCTACCGACGCAGTGATGCTCCCTGACCATGAAACGGGTGGTGGGGGCGCTTGGAACGCACCCGTTTAAAAGCTGTGCACGTCGCAATATCAGGGGACCTCCTGCATTGGACTGCGGTTCAGGCGAGGATACCCTGCGAGTGCTGTGCACAGCATGGCACAGCACCGTTGGCCCGTCAACGAACGTCCCTGGTCAGCGTCAGGCGTTTGAGGTAGCCGGGTGTAACCAGAAGGGGGTACCTTCTGGGTGTAACCCCCTGGCTGCAGCCAACGGCTGCTCAACCGACTAGCACACATGCGCACGCTTGTCACTCTGTCGAGTGCAACACAGCAATACGGCACGGTGGTCCCGTGGTCAGAGGGTGCTGCTGTGGTCAGGGTTACTCCTCTGCCCCTGGCACTGTGCCTGGTGCTTGCTACGGACCCGTACGGAATTCTTGGACCAACAAAGAACTAGGCGAGAAGAGCAGGTGGTGTGTGTTGCGCCTACCCTAACGTGGGTCCATACAAGGCTCTGTGTTGAGGCCACTCCTGGCCACGATGGCACGTGCTGTGAGCAGAAGGCAGCAGGGCTGCATTTGACTACATTCTTTGGTACAGCAAGACCTGGCCCGTCTTAGCGTAACTGCCTGTCTACCGTCCTGCGTGTCCACTCAGATCCACCCTGCTTTCCATCATAAGTCACGCGCCTCGGGGCGCATGGCGCAGCACTACGAATGCCACGTGCCGTGGTGTCACCAGCACCGACCCACCCAACAAGCGTTCTCATCTGAGCCGGGTTGGGCTTCATACTCAGAGCATTTGTTGTATGTTCCTACGTCGTAGATGCGTAAGTGCAAGGGAAGAGTCAGCAAGGGACAGCGCCTGCGGTGGATGGGCAGGTGGCGGAGGGCGGCTCCGAAGGCATATGTTGAAAGACCAGAGGGGGTTCCCAGACAAACATTCGTTATCATAACGAACATGCTATGAGCTTGCTGTTGCGTTACTGAGTCATTAGCGTAGGCCACCATGGAGGACGATGACCCTATCGTTCGCGATTGGACGTCTATGTATGCAACGAGTTTATGGGCTCCAGCACGCAACTAGCACTGCTACAGCACCCTCTGCGGCCTCCATGGCGACCATACGATTACCACCAGGTGGCGGCAATGCGCATGAAGCCGCAGGCCAAGCGCATAGAAGTAGACCTTCCACTGGACACGGAATCTAAAAATTACAATGATATCATAGAAGACATCAAGAAGATAAAGCACTTTACGCTGCGGTCAACCCAGACGGAGGAGCGCACCCACCTGGCTGTCGGCACCATCCGGGGCAAGCTTCTCATCGCGCCGCTGGACTTTGCGGTGCAGCTGCGCCCCTCCATGCACCACCTAAATGTTGCAGCCGAGTCCAGCAAGAAGAAGGGCGCGGCGGAGGAGGACGAGGAGGAGGACGACGAGCCCAAGCTGCTCTGCCGTGGAGGTGCAGGTGCAGAAGCGCGAGACGGAGCGCCAGGCCGCCGCGCGCAAGAACTCGTACGCGTACCTGACTCAG
The DNA here is from genome assembly GCA_036984285.1 of Chlamydomonas sp. KOR1. Classification (NCBI taxonomy): domain Eukaryota; kingdom Viridiplantae; phylum Chlorophyta; class Chlorophyceae; order Chlamydomonadales; family Chlamydomonadaceae; genus Chlamydomonas; species Chlamydomonas sp. KOR1. Next base: position 69,560 of record BQMZ01000019.1, on the reverse strand, counting down.
AAGGAGGAGGAGGAGGCGTTCATCAACCTGGGCGTGCACAGCGCGGAGAGCGAGGCCGCGGAGCGCATCTGGGACAAGTTCATGTCCGCGCGTGACCTGGACCACGGCGCCAACAAGCTGGAGCGCCAGGCCTACCTCAAGGCCATCGTGCCGCCCCCCGTGGTCACCCCAGGGCCCGGCGGCACCACCTCCGGCCCCGGCGGCACGCCCAGCCTGCTGTCCGGCGACGTGCCCATGCCGCTCATGACCGCCACCGGCAAGACCAGCTGTCCGACGCCGCCCGCGCCACGCTGCCGGGCGCGCTCAAAGCCCTGTTCAGGAGCACACGGTGTGCAACATGGCCAACGTGCGCGCCTGGCTGGACAGCCCGGCGTGCAAGGAGGCCCGGGAGGCTGCACTGCTGACGGACAAGGCGCTGCACGAGGTGGTGCTGTCGCTGGGCAGCGTGGTGTCCATGCACCGCGTGTACGTGCTGACCAAGACAGGCGACGACAAGACGGACCCGCTGCGCAAGCTGGTACTGGAGCTGCTGGAGGCCAAGGAGTCGTTCAAGCGCGGCGAGATCAACGACCTGGCGCGCACCAACAACATGAAGTTCACGCCCGGGCAGTACGACAAGGTGGTCAAGGACATATGCGAGAGCAGGGGCAACACGTGGCACATACGCAGCGGGGCGGCGGGGCTGTGAGGGGCGGCGGGGTGGGCGGTGGGGGGTGCGGACAATCTGGCGGTGGGACCGGCGGCAGCGGCGGCGGCAGCAGCAGGAGCGGCTGGGCTTGGTGCGGGCGGTTGCCACTGGCGGTTGGGGCTGCGGCCGCGGTGGCAGCGTGGGCAGATGGGGCGTTTTTGAGGGACAGCGGCACCGGGGGTGCATTGGCATCTGCCGGCGGCAGCAGCAGACTCGGCGACAGCTGGAGTCCTCGGACGCTGGACAGACGAGAGGCCGGTGCGGAAGCAGCCATATGCAGCCTATGGCGCCGTGGCACGTGCACGGTTAACAGCGGACCTATGTGCGGAGACGGTGTCATGAGGCGAGGGGCGGGGCGGTGCGGTGGGGGCTGGGGGCAGCAGCTGCCTCAGGCGGCGATCGTAGCTGCAGCGGTTTGGGTCACCGCGGCAGGCTCGACGGCCGTTGTAGCAGCGGCGCTCCCGCCCACCGTCTGCCTGGCCTCTGGGGGCAGAGGCCACGTGGAAGCGCCCTGCGCAGCGACCGGGAGCGCAGCCTAGGGTGAGGACAGAGCCGTGGCTGGAGCGTCGGGCCTGCAGCGGCATGGACAGCCGCTGCGGTGGATAGGGGTGGCAGCAACCCGGCATGAGCCTCTTTGACGCGGCAGCCAAGCCTACGGCATGGGGCGCAGCGGCGGGCGTGGGGGTGGGGGTTGTGCCGGCTGCGCATTGCTGGGGTGGGGACTGGATGGGGCGGAAGCAGCGACGAGTCAGGTACTATGCATGCGAAAGATTGATGAGGCAACGAGGGTGGGTATGCTTTGGGGTGCAGCACGGACTGTAGCATGACGTTCAGGACTGCAGCACCTGCGGAGCACTGGTGAGCAGCTAGGGGGCCGAAGGGTCAGAGGGAGGCTGGCGTCGCACATACCTGGTTGAAACGTCTCATGTGTTGAGCGCCGACTGCTTCGGATGAGGTGGAGGCTAGAGGGGCTGCTGGAAGGCGAGTGAAGGATGGGTGCAGGATACTAAGTAGACGGCGGTGTCAGTAAAGGCTCCATCCGCCGTTCTGAAAAGCGGAACTGGACGTGGGGGCTGAGGATTTGGGTGCAATCCAGGTGCGCGAGGTCTTGCTTCATGTGCAAGTCGTGCATATTGTGGGCACTCACCGTCGAGTGACCTGGGGGCTAACACTGGCCTGCATGCCCCCGCCCGGCGCGTTTGTTGTGCGCTGCCGGGTGCGGGCAGGGGGGCTGGCAGGGCGGGACCGACTTGTGAGGGAGCGCCCGTGTGCGCCATGCCTGGGGCTGGGGCGTCAGGGCTTTTGCAGGTTGCATAAGGGCGTTGGGGCTGCCTGATGCACCGACGGGCTGGCTGTTACTGAACACTAGCTTGTTGAGTAGCGTAATATTACTGCATGCTTTTGCGGAGCTGTACTCGCTGTAGCCACAATGGCGTACTAGCTTCTTCGTTGAACGGACTGCTGGTGCGATGCGCCCGGAGTGCATTATGAACACAGGGACGTACGGAGACGGGGCTGAGGTAGAGACGGTGCGGATACATGTTACAATTAACTGGAAGTGCCGTTTGTTGTGGAGGCGTGCATAAGTTACATGCATGCCGCCGCAACAGCCCCGCCACCTGGCACTGCTGCCTCATGCCACGTGCCGCCCCGCTCAGGCCAGTTGTACGATGTTGCAATATGTGCCCTGCCTCGTGTTGTGTAAGGCTTACGGTTTCCATCACCATTACGTGTTGTGTTACGTATGCATTCGTGTGATGCTCGCTCTCCCCGAACCGATACAGCTGCTCACGCCCGACCCGACAGCCATAACGGTAGGTGGTGGTCTCAAATTCTCTCCTCATGGCCCTGCGTCACCCAGGCAGTAGCAGCACCAGCAGCGGCAGAGGCAGCACCAAAGCCGCATGTCACCTATGCGTAACTTGTGTGCATCAAGCAGCAACACCAGCATACAACTGACAAAGATAATATTGCTGTGGCCTTATAGTTGCCCTCATCACGCAACACCTATAGCACTCTTGATCAGGCACATCATGAGCGCCTCCTGCGCGGCATGCGGCCAGGCGGACCGGCACAAGGATCCCGACACCCACCAGCTACCGTACCAGCACTGCATAAGCAATGAGCCAAGCAGGGGCACCGGACCCACAGGCCCCGCAGCTGACAGGAAGCGGCCCTTGAACATTCTACTACGCAAAATCAGGAGGGCTAGGAGCCAAAGCATGTTGCAGCTCTGCCCCTGGGAAATGCCCTTGGCCCACACAAGAAACCCACCGCCGCTGCCCACACGTCCCCACAACATACAGGTCTAGCGCAGCACCCGTCGTCCACACAGTGGAGACACCGGCACCACCTGCCGCCGCCTGGCACCGTACACTACCCTACACTGCCGCGCCAGCTAGTTGAGCCAGCCCGGCCTCCCGGGGTACCGCATCCGTAAAAGTTTTAAGGCTGTGCGTCAAGGGCATGGGGAACCAACACTGGAGGGCCCCCAAAGCGCACGGCGCTACAACAGCGCAGGAATTGTCACATAACGCGTCCAAACAATGTGCCGCTCTGAAAGCCGTTTGCTAGTACCCAATACCCCCACCGCCGCAAGCACCAGCGCAACGTACACTTGCTGCGCACGTGCCCCGCCTGGCATATAGCCCTCAAACGGACGACAAGGGCCACGAAGCCAGCCGCCGTGCACAACGTACACGTGGCTGCAGCAGTTGCCATCTTGACCTCTACTGGTACCATCCTGCCCTCCGTTCACACGTGTGCCACCTGCATGGGTCACATACGGTGCCGTGGCACGCCCCTGTCGGTACTGCTCGGGCCTTTCCCAGTCCAGCGACACGGCATGGCCCCTCGCGCACACCATTGCCAAAACTTCACATACGGCGACCCTTTTTTCCTGCTTGCTGTACAAAGACCGCCGATTACCGCCGTATTGCTCTCTCCACGCCTTGCGATGCCCTTGACACCCTGAGTTTCCCTCGCGCCTCCATGCACCAAGGCCTCCGTCCCATGGTTCACCATTGCACGTCTTCCGTTCTTCTTACGCCAGCCACGATGGAAGACGTAGCGCATGTTGGTCACAACGACCATCATGCGCGGGGTTGTGTTTCTTGCTTTTTGCTGTGACGCCTGCTTGTCTACCCCGCCTGCAGCCAGCGACAGCCCTCCCTGCCCCGAACAGCAAGATGACCACAGCAACACCGTCGCAACAGCAGTAACGACCAACACGCCGATGAGGTACATCCATTCGTGTGTGTGCAACTGCCAGAAAATGCCAACAAGGGACTCCTGGCGGCCACCGCTCCGATGCTCACCCGCAACACCCCTGCAATGCCCTTGCGCCAACTCCCTACGCCCCCGTCCCTACCCCGGCCGCGCCCTTGTCCCCACCATCCTCCCCCTTCACCCCGCCGTTGCCCCCACCGCCTCCGCCTCCGCCGACGCCGCCACCGATCGCCGCCGTCGCCGCCGCCGTCAGGCCGCTGAGCCAGTCCATGTCCATACCGCCAGAGTCGTTGCGGGCCATGAGCAGGGTGGGGTCCGACAGCGCCAGCAGCGTGCACGACGGCGCGCCGTCAAGGTTGAATGAGGGCAGCCGCTGCGACGACGCCACTCGCAACAGGGCTGCGGCGGCGGCGGGGCCCGCGCCGCCACCGGAGCCGCCGCCGACGCCGGAGCCAGTACCAGCGGTGGTGGGGCCCGCGAAGCCGCTGACGGAGCTGCCGGCGGCAGTGGTGCCGTTGCCGCCGCCGCTGGCGCCAGCGAGCGTGTCCATGGGCTGGGACAGGCTGCTTGCACGGAACAGGGTCACGGCGGCCCCGGGGTGCGCGGGGATGGACAGCAGGCGGGACAGGGAGAAGGAGGACTCCAGGGACGGCAGCGGCGGCAGGGAGCACAGCCGCTGGTGGTCCGGGCCGCCGCCAGCCTCGCCACCGTGACGGCCAGCCGCCGTGGCGGTGCAGTTGGCACTGGACGGCTGCGCCGCGCCGCCGGCGCCGCCGCCGCGGACCAGCGTCGGGGTAGGGGTAGGTGTGCGCGACGGTGGCGGCGACGGCGTCAATGCAGGGCGCTGACCGGCGGCCCCCGCCGCCGCGGCGGCGCCGCCGCCGTCGTCCTCGCTGGCGGCGTTACTGAACGCACTGACGACCGGGCCCAGCAGGATGCTGCTGTCTGCATGGTGTATGGCTGCAGCGGAGCCGCCAGGGACGGTAGCCGCGGCTCCCGAAGCTTCTGCACCGCCGCCGCCGCCGACAGTGTCGCTCGCGCAGCGTCCATGCACGCTAGGGCCCCCGGGCTGCAACGCCGGCTCGGCGGCGGTGCCGGCGCCTCCGCCGCCCCCGCTGACTTGCGAATCGGTGGTCGGGAGCAGGACGGGGCTACCCACGGTGCCGGCCAGGGAGGAGGGTGCTGCACCTACGTGTGGGGTGGACGGCTGTGGGTACTGCGGGTGCAGAAACTGCTGTGCGTGCTGTAGCTGCTGGTGCTGGTGCTGGGCCTCCCATGGGTTTGGAGGCGCTGTGGGTCCGTTTGCCGCCGCCGCGAAGGCAGACCAGTTGCCGGATCCCGCCTTGGGGGAGGTGACGGGGGAGGCCAGCCCGACGCCACCCGACGCGGCAACAGCAGCGGCAGCGGCAGCGACGGAGGGCGACGCCGGCGGGGCCGGATTGGCACCGCCGCCGCTGCGCCGGTGCGGTGAGAACGCCGCCGCCGTTGGCGACGGCATGCCTGCCTCCGCTGCCGCCGGGTTAGGGACGTGCAGCGGCGCCAGGTGCGGCGGCGGCGGGATCGCTGCCGCCGACGTATCGTACGGGTAGTGCCCTGGCGACGGCGGCGGAGGCGGAGGCCAGTAGCCGCTGCCACCGTCGGGTCCGAGGTCTAGCCCCAGCGGCATGTGGGGCAGACCGCCGGCCATGAGCGGTGGTGGCGGCGGCAGGGCCGCGTAGCCCGGGACCGGCATGGCCAGCGGCACCGCCAGCTGCGGCTCGTGCCCCATGTGGGCGTGAAGCGACGGCGGCGTCGCCAGATGGTGCAGCGGCGGCGGGCCACCAAGCATGCCGGGGCTCAGCGGCGGCGGCGGCGGGATGAGGGAGGCCTCCCGGAGGGCTGCGGCGGTGGCGGCGGTGCTGCTGCTGGTGCCGCCGTGGCCCGCAGGCCCGCCGCCGCTGCCAGCCGCCGCTGCCGCTGCCGCCGCGCCGGCCTGCACCAGCATGTCGCTGATGGCGTTGACGTCCATGCTGCCGGACTCAAGGCCAATGATGACGTCGTTGGCCGTGTAGCCTGCGGGGCCGTGGCAATGGGCGGGTGAATGTTGGTCATACTCGCGATAACAGGAGAGGGCCATCCTAAACGCGCAATTGGCTGCCCGAGCGCAGAGACGATCAAGACACAAATGACCAGAAAATCGGGACATGTAACCGCCTAGCTGCCTGGCCCACCTTGTGCCTGACTGTGGGCTGCGAAGTTATAAGGCACGCCAAGGTGCCAAAATGACTGGATATTTTGCGCCTGCCGGGTAACGGTTACTACTCGGCATGCACCACCCACCCGTGTGCCTTGCCGTGGTGCTGCCCCACACCGCCAGGATGAGCCGCTTCATGGCTTCTCGCAGCTTCACCTCGCGGCTGAACATGCGGTGCCACGTCACCACCTGGCGGAATGAAGGGGCCGAGGGCGGTGGGGACGAGGTGTGGGGGCAGGAACCTCAAGGACCGGACGCGGCGTGCGAGGATGCAGCCCGCTTGCGGAAATGGGGGGTGCATTTCACGCATCGGTCTGTTGTCAGTTGCAACCCAGGAGCAGCACAGCATGCCGTATGGTGCCGCAGCACGCACCCCTGGCCCCACCTGCATCTTCATTTCCTGGTTCTGGGCCAGCAGCTCCTTCAGCTCCTCCTGCGGGCGACAGGAGGGCAATGCACAAGTGCACGGCAGATGTACAGCCAGCAGCTTCAATGGTTGTACGGCAGCCAGGGTTCTAGCGGCGTGCGCCAGTGCCATGGTCGTGCAGGTCACATTTGAACGGCGGGGTTGCCGCTATGGGCAGGACTTGGAAATGGGCCGCACCCTTCTAAACCCACATGACCAACGAGCTCCCCACAGTAGGCTTGTAAGGCAGCACTGGCCGAACATACCGGGGCTGGGCGCACGCCGCAACCCATACCGCAAGTACCTTGCCAACACCCACCTGCACATGCCGCCCATCCCCCTTACTCCGCCTCTCTTGTCCCGGAACCTACTCTTGCTAACTGCATCTGCTACCACGTAACCGCATGGCTGCTACCCACCTGCATGTGCCGCACCATGGCCACCTTCTTGGCCCTGCACTTGCGCGCCGCGATGCGGTTCTTCTCCCGCCGCTCGCGAGCCCGCTCCGGGTCCTCATCCCCGCCGCCGCCGCCGTCGCTGCCGCCGCCGCCGTCATCGTCGCCGCCGCCGGAGCCCAGGCCGTCGTCGCCGCCGACGCTGTCGAAGCCGCCGACGGCCATGCCGCTGGACCAGGTGCCCCGGTGGGCCCCGCTGCCGCCCGCCTGCTGCTGCTGCTGCATCATGTGCTGCGTAAAGGCCTCGTAGTCGGCTGGACTCATGCTCATGTCCTGTTGCGGCAGGCGGAGCACCCAAACCATGCCGTACATGTTGCCGCCATTGAGACAGTGCAACAAGGCTATGCTACGACGGTGTCTTGCCTGGGACCAGGGCAGTGCAGCGGGTGTGTGACGCGTGCCGCGTGCCGCAGGCCAAGCACCGTGTTCGTTTCCAGCGTCACCTTGGCCACCTCACCATGCCGTACGTGTTGCCGCTGTCGTACCCTGCCCCCACGACCGCCGGAGTCGCGAACGGCGACGGCTTGGCCGCGGCGGCGGCGCCGGCGGTGGCGGCGGCAGCTGCTACTGCGCCAGGCTCCCTGGCACCGCCAGCGGGGTTGGTGGCGGCGGCTGCTCCAGCTGCTGGGTTGCGGCCTGCACGAAACGGTTGAGCAACGGAGACGTCCACTGTTTGCATCAGTGAGCCGGCTAAGCGCATGACCGTCATTACCATCAACTTCGATCTGTTTGGCCGCGTCCTGCCACGGTTTCATTTCCTAGGCAGCAAGGCAGGTTCGTCCGCCCATGCGGCTGTGCAACACTACCCGCAGCGCCCCCCGCAAGCCCCGCTGTCCCACCCACCTGCTGTAGCGGTCGCATTCCTCTTGGCGGATTTACTGCCACCGGAGCCGCCAGCAGCAGCAGCCGCCCCTGCTGTTGCCGCACCGCCTGCTGCTCCCGCTGTGCCGCCGGCGGACTGCTGCTTCGGCTGGAGCTGGCTTCCACTGCCACTGCCGCCTGCTTCCATCAGCCCAGCCTGCGCCGCGGTGCGCTTGCGCTGTCGGCTGGCGCCGGCCCCGCCGCCGCTGCCGCCGCTCTTGCCCGCTACGGCCGCCACGGTTGGAGGCGCCGGTGCCCCTGGCGCCGCTGCTGCCGCCGCTGCTGCTGGCCCTCCCGTAGCACGTGGCGCAGGCTGCAACGGAGCACCGGTCGCGGTCGGGGTCGCAGTGGGGAGCGAACTGTTGCCGTTGTTGCCGGACTTTCCCTGCGAAAGGTAGGGGTACTACATGTGGTCAGCAAACCCGGTTGAAAGAGAGGCATAAACGAGGACGCTGTGCTTTGTGCGTATTGAGTTGCGATGAGCGTGGGTCTGGTCCAACAAGTAGTTCGCAGTGAGAGCCATGTGACAGCGCGGGCCCTCCTCTCAGGCACGAGCGCGCAACCGGGACGTCAGATCGGCAGCAACGGGCCATACGCTGCTAATTATATAATCTGCACTCACCTTGCTACAACTGTCCTATGCGAACCGGACCACGGCCGAACAAGCCGAACCCTCGTTGGAGGTATGCTTTGGGAGCCCCGAACACGAACACGAGCAGCGCAACGCCCCGCACCTTAACAAGCGGATGCGCAGGCTGTTGCCGCTGCTTGTTCTGTGGCGTTTGTGTGTTTTGGACTGACTTTTGTGCTGCTGGTCCTGAGTTCGCGGTCCCCGCAACGTTGGCAGCGCCCGACGATCCCTCACTGCTGGCCGCAAGCGCTCGCTGCGAAACGCCTGCCGATGGCCCGGCCGCTGGTGTTGCAACTGGTGCTGCTGGTGCCGTTGCCTGGGCTGCAAAAGGCGAGAACGCGGAATCTATGCGAGGCTGCGAAGGAGCTTGAGCACATTGCGGGGCTGAGCTTCCGGCTGGGTGCCGTTGGTGTCCTGCGTTCTGCTGCTGCGCATAAACCAGGCCGCGCTGCTCTCCTGAGCAAGATGGTTCGTGCTTTAAGGCTTGGCGTGCATTGGCTGAGGCTTCAGCGCATGCGGCTGGGTAGTCTTGGGGGTAGTGTTTTGTATGGGACCCGGCCAGCAGAGTAGCCATAGGAACCGTTGCAATTCGCCGCTATTTACAGCACTCCGTAACGGTCGCGAGAGGCGCGGCGCGACGGCGCTTGGCCGAGGACCTGGCGTCACAAAATGCAGCCGTCCCTGTCACGTCATCCAGTGGAAGTCGAGATCTGCTACTGTAAAATGTAATAGTGGTGTTCCGTTGCGCTTTGAACAAGGCTGAGATGCGCAAAGACGGTGATTCTAGGGGGCTCAAGCGTGGATGCGGCCACCTTCCCCCCGCGGCCTCTGGCAAAAAGGCTTCCAAGGCGCGCTTTGGACGGCCGGCAATCTCTTCCGATCTGGGTTCAGATGAGTCGCATTGCAATCTTTGAAGCAAGTTGTCAATGCTCGGCTGCGTCATCAAGCCTGCAACCGCGCAGCCGATCAGGGGCCACATGACCCATGGGTCGGCTGCAGAAACCAACTTTGCTTGCATAACCGCATGCCTTTGGGTCATAACCGGGCCCCACTGCGCAATACGCAATTTCAACTTCTCATTTAGCGTGTCGTTTGTACAACTGTTATACATTCACGTTTACCGATGGCACGTGCTGTCGGACCCTTTAACGCGTCGGGCTTGCATGCGCTCGCCCGCTTTTATATAAGGGGGACGTTATGGAAGAATAAAACCAGCAAGCGAGTGTTCCTAAAAATTGTAATTCTCGGCTGTGCGCCTTTCTTGGCTTGGGTGCCCGCGGGGGCCCCCTCGGATGGTCCGACGCAGGGTCCCTAGGCCCGTCCCCTCGCGCCACCGCCCCGGCGGCCCTTGCCCAGACGGTGTAGGACAACGCTTACCCCAGCACACGCCTTTGCAGACACTCACCGGCTGCAAGTAGCCTCCGCTACAGTCCTGAGCCAAGAGCGCCCCGTTCCCGCCGATAGTCCAGCCGCCGTGGAGGCCACACTGCATCCCGCGGGGCCGTGAGCGAGACTGTTGCACGCCACCAGAGGGCCGCAACCAACCGTAGTAGCCGTAAGAGCAGCCGCGATCGTAACCATCTGTCTCCACTGCTTGCACCAACACGGCAGCAGGGTACGGGGCGTTGTGCCCCCCGTGCTGAGCAGGCCCTCGGTCGGGCGGGGAGCGCGCGTCGGGCCTTTTAAGGCAGGGGCCCTCCCCTGGACATGAAGCCGCGGGCCGCCCACATCGCACCGATTGCAGCTGCCGGCCGTGCCACCAACACCGCCGCAACAAGCACCTCGTCCTCATCTTCTGCCTCCTCCTGCACCTCCATGGCCACCGCTCTGGAGGGGAACACCACGCGGCAGCAGCTGCGGGGGCAGGCGGGGTGGCGGGTGGTATGGATGGCGGCGTTCGCGTCACCCCACCGCCACCACCACCACCAGCGCAGGGGGCGCCAGCAGCAGCCCCGGCGCCGTCAGCAACGGCACCGCCAGCAGTGGAGGGGCACCGCTTGGAGGGGACAGCCCGGTGGGACCAGCTGGTGTCGGTGGTGTGTGGAAGCACGCGGCCGAGCTGGACGAGGGGAAGCAGCTGCAGCTGCAGCAGCTGGCCCGAGAGCAGGGGCAGCAGCACAAGCAGGGTAGTCCTCCTGACCAACCCTGCGACCAGAGCCGCAGCAACGCGTCATCAGCAGCCGCCCCCAGCTCGTACGGCAAGGTCCCTGCTGCACCGCACCCGTGCACCACCCCGGGCGCGATGGCGCGCGCTCCCGCCACCCCGCCCGCCAAGCTGCCGTCCCTCGCCCGAGGGCAGAAGCTGGGCTTGGGGCTGCTGCTGCCGCTGCTTGCGGCGTGGTGGGTTGCGGCCTTCCTCGCCGCCTGGCTGCTGACACTCCTAGTGGTACCATCATATCTGGTGGCGCAGGTGGGCGCGGGAGCAGGGTACTGGGGCGGGCCTGCTACCGCTCGCGTGCAGGTGGGCGTGGGCCCTGGGGAGAACGCGTGAAGCAAGCAAAGTGGTGCACGCTGTCAAGGCACCGTGCACCAGGGCTGATCAGTGCTTTACATCCGCGGATGGCACGGTTCAAGGTGGGAGGGATGTGGTGCATATCGCGCTGCGGCAGGGAAAGCAGCGGAACCACCAGTGCCACCCAGTGCTGCTCCCGCAGTAACAAGCCCCCAAAGTAAGTCCAGACTGCTTGGCGGGATGGTGTGTATCTTCCAAGCCGTACTACTTGCAGGCCCTCTGCGTGGGCAACGCAGCATGCACACAATGGTGTGCACCCACAGCGCCAACGCACCCCAGCCCATACACCCACCTAGCCGCCTCCTCCACGTGCCACCGCCCTCCTGATAGCGCTTCTACTGGGCGCTGCCCTTTGTGCGCTCCATCTGGCTGCGCATGGGCCCGCTGGCTGGCTGGCCCACGCGGCTGGGCTTCGAGGCCTCCCTGTCCATCAACACCTACACAAGGCTGCTGACGCTGGGCATGCGGCCGCACCTGCCCGCATTTTACCTGCTGGGCTTCCCGGTGGGTGGGGTAGCGTGCGGTGGGGGCCTGCAGCTCGGTTTGAGTACATATGCATGTGTCGCTGCCCTCCGAACGACCGCTGAAATCGTGGTGGGTGGTTCGCTGTGGGTGCTTTGGGGGCCATTGATGAGAACCGTGTGGCCCAGGGGGTCCGCTGGTGTGGCCGCATCACCTGGACTACAACCAGGAGTGCCAGACGCGATCTGGGCAATTGATGGGAGGCCGCGGCGGGGAGCTGCGGCGGGGCACTGTCAGCGGTGTGTCTGCTGCGCCAGCGAGCCAAGCCAGCAGATGGAACGCCACGGCAGGACTGGGCCCAGGCAGAACCGCTGGAAGACCTTGAGGGGTGTTAAACGCAAACTTTCAAGGTGCCACTTCTAGGAACTGGTATTCGCCTTCAAGAATGCCGTGAATGTCAACAACCAAACGCGGAAAGCTTCGCCTGTCAGCTCGACCAGCGCTGGCAGTTATCCGCAGTATATGACAATCGCGACAAAAGCAGAAAGCAGACATGCAAGAGTGCATGCGACAGCTCGTCGCATGCATGGGACGCCCGATGGGCGCCCAGTTGTGTAGCAGCCAAGCAGGAGGGCCAGCAGCGCCTGCTCCGCCCACGCTGCCGGTGTTATGCCTACACCCCGCTTAGCCCTCCCAAGCGCTTATTGTCGCTTAAGACCCTGCTTTAGACCTTACAACAGAGTGCTGTCACACGGTGCCTTGCGTAGTAGACACCCACCTGTCAGTCAACCCCCAGGTCAACCCCCAACCCTTAAACCCAACCTCAACCCACAACCCTTAAACCCACGCCCCGCAGCAGTGTGGCACCACCAGCCTGGCGGAGCACCTCGACCACCTGCGCACTCAATCACACACCCGGTGCTTACCCACAACCCTTCACCTTAACCCACGCCCCGCAGAAGTGCGGCACCACCAGCCTGGCGGAGCACCTCAAGCGCCACCCCGGCCTCAGCGCCACCGCCGGCCTGCCGTACCACGAGACGCTCAGCAAGGAGAGCCACTTCTTCCAGGGTCCGTGGGGCGGAACGCGGGTAGAAGGCGGGCAGCGGCGATCACCGCTAGCAATTACATCCTGCAACAAGCTTGGCGGTATCGTAGGCGGTGTAGGGCTTTGTAGGGCATGTCAACTGTAGCAGGGAGATGACAGAGGGTGCCGGTGGTGGCAGGGGACGCCTGCTGCACGGTGGCCCCGTACGCCCTCTCGGTTCCACCCCCGGCACACCCCGCCCGCACGTGCCATCCCAGAGCTCCGTGTACGCATACGCAGCCGCCTTGCGTGCCGCGTCTGCCGGCCTCCCCGCCCCCAGGCGTGTTTGGGCGGCACCACGCCTCCTCCGCGGCCCTCTACCGCTCCTTCTTCCCCTGCCTGCTGGAGCGCTGGTGGCGCGAGGCGGTGCGGGGCGCGCCCGGCTGGGGCTGCTTCGACGCCTGCCCGCTGGCCGCCTGCATGCCGCACACGGCGGCGCGCATACAGCAGCTGACGCCGAGCGCACGCTTCGTTGTCATGGTGGGTTAGCGCTGTCCTGCAAGCTGTTCGGCTCAGGCCGTTGTGCTGGTACCCTGGCTGCCCACGGATTGGTGATGACCCGCGGATCTTGCGCGCTCAAAACCACTCGTCCCCTTACCCCTTGCTGCCCGCACCCCGTCTTGCTGCACGCACCCTGCAGCTGCGAGACCCCGTGAAGGCGGTGTTCAGCGCCGAGATCATGGTGGGTACGGTGGGATTTGGGTTGGTTCGGGACGGAGACAAAGGATTGGGCGTGCCGCACCAATGACGGTCGGCGTCAAGGAGGACGTCGATAGGTGGTGATTACCACTCGTTTGCCAGCATGATCGCCGTGCACGTGCCGCCCCGCCTGCCCGCAGTCTAGCCCCACCCTGCCTGTGCCCCTCTCGACCCGTGCCGCCCTCACGCTGCAGGACGTGTGCGTGTCCCCGCACCCGTGCCGTGCAGCTGTCACCTGCTGGCGCTTGTCCTTGTCATGCCCATCCTGCGTTTGCCGCTTGCTGCCCCCTGCCATCAGCTGCGCGACATGGGTGTGCCGCTGGGCTGGTCACTGACGGAGGAGGTGGCGCTGGGGGACAGGCGGCTGGAGGAGGTAGGGGTGCAGTGGGGGACGAAGGGAGGCATGATGCAGTGGGACGGGGGTGTGGTTTTGCCGGGGCCAGGGCTGGCATGCCGAGGGCCGAGGCGAGTCACCAAGGGGCAGTGCGCCCAGCACGCCACCTTGCAACGCCCTGCGCTCCCCCGGGTGTTGCCCGCGCGTTGGAGGGGCAGAGCGGTTCGGCCAGGGCCAGGGACAGGGACAGGGACACACCGAGGCTCATGTGCGCCGCACTTGTCGCGCTTGTTATCGTCGTGCTGGGTGTGAAACTCCCTTGCCTTCCCCGTCACGCCCATGGCCTGCTGCACCCGTCACGCCCATGGCCTGCTGCACCCGTCACGCCCACGCCCATGGCTTGCTGCCACAGACCCCCGAGCGCGTGCGCCACCTGTGGCGACGCCTGGAGGCCCTGCCGCCGTCCGACCCGCTGCCCGCCGACCTGCCTGCCGTACTGTACGGCACCGATGATGACGCGCCAACCGCTCCAACCGCCACCGCCCCCACGCTGCTGGGCTCCACGCTGCAGTGCGCCATGTATGCGCAGCTGCTGCAGCCCTACCTGGCGCGCTTCCCGACCGACAGGTGGGTGGGAAGCCTATTGCAGGGGTTGGGGCGAACTGGGGGCGGACAGGGTGTGCAAGGGTCTGGGACTGCGCTTGCAGCCGCACCGGGACTTCAGCGAAGACCAGGACGCAATGCGCCACGCACCTACACCTCCACCCCGCGCACCCACTCTCCAGCCTGGGTTCTGCGCCTTGCCTGCCTGCCTCTTTGACCAACACGCACAGCGACCGTGCATGCGTACTCCCTCCCTCTTTCCCCCCCGCTCGCCCCCTCTGTGGTTGCCCCCCCGCTCCCCCCCTGCTCGCCCCCAGGTTCCTGTTCATCCACCTTGACGACTTCGTGGCCGACCAGGAGGGCGTTGTACGGCAGGTGAGCGTGTGGCTGGCGGTACGGGACAGGGGCAGGGCCCGGGGCAGGAAGGGGCAGGCAGGGGCAGATGTCCGGTGGCTTCAACCCCTGGAGCCTTGATTCGGTGTGTCGCTCCCCGTCAGCCCCTAACGGTTGTTGCTCCGCCTGCTGCTTGCCACCTGCCTAGCCCCCCTGCCCTCCTGCTCTCTGCCCGCCACCCCCAGGTGCTGGAGTTTGTGGGCGCCGACGCCCAGAGCTACGTGCACCGCCCCCTGCCGCCCGCCATGCAGGTGGGGGTGGGGGTGGGGCTGGGGTTTGGGATGGGGCTTGGGTTGACAAGGAGGTGCGGAGTGCGGTGCAGGGGTGTATTACGGGCCGGGCACGCCTTAACAGCGCAGGAGAGTGCTGTATAGGAGTGCATGGGGTGATCTGGCGAGCAGCCGTGGGACAATGCAGCACGGCAGTCAGGGAGGACTGGGGCGGCGGAAAGGGAAGCTAGCTGGCTGCCACGTGCGGCTAGTTGCGTGCCAATCGGTCGTCAGTCGGGCCCAGCTGCCAGCCAGCCAGCTGCGGGCATGCCTTACCAGGCCGTGCCGCACGCTATCGGATGCTCCTTGGTGGCGGCGGTCACGTGGTGCCACATGCAGGCAGCGGCTGGCAGCTTGCAGCCCTGCCCGCCCACCCTGCCCTCCCACCCTGCCGCCCGAGGCCCGTCCACGTCCGCACCTGAACTAGTGGGCCAACGGCACCGTCCCATCCGTCCCATTGACATGTGACCGGTGCGCCTTGCCTGTTCTCGCCCGCTGCCGTACGTCCCATGCTTCTCCTGCTCCAGAACCAGTACGGCAGGCGCAAGGTGCACCCCACGGCACGCGCGGCGCTGGAGCGGCTGTTCGCGGAGCCCAACCGCCAACTGGCGGCGCTGCTGCAGCGGAACGACCTGGGCTGGGCGGGGCTGGAGGGGGCGTGAGCTGATCCCTGGGGTAAAGGACCATGGGGACGGAGGGCGCGGGCAATGGGGGGCCGGCGGCAGGGGCACGGAAAGACGCGCACCGCACTGCACAGCATGCTGGGCACACGGGCAACACGGCTGCTGCTACTGCTGGTGCGGTTGCGGGTGAACGAAACGGCCCAGAAGCCTTTGGAGGGGTCTGGTGTTTGGTGCTCGCCTACTAGAATTTTCGGTGATTTGGATTAAGGCCAAGGGACTACCAGGGACTACGGTGTACGTACACATGCAGGTATCGTAAATGCATGTGCAGCTGTGGCACAGCCACGGTGGGAGGGTGGGTTGCGCGTTGGCGTACGGCATTTGGGTAATTTTGTGTTACATTCCAGGCGGCGTTGCCACACAGGTGGTACTTGTTCCGACCACACAGTAGCTTAAGCAATCGAGAATGCGCAGGGGAGTGTGGACCACGCCAGCGCGTCCCAGGCGTCCCTCATTGCCGTGCTGGATTTCGGGCTGTGCGGCCCGGCACGGCCGAAGTAATGTTGAATGCAAGCCTGGAGTGTGGTGCGGTGGTTCAGGACTCAAAGATTTTCTGCCGTGATCCGGGTTCGGGTCACTAGGGGCACGGCTCCTTGCACCAGGGCAAACCTGCCTGCCGCAGGGTCACAAGAGGAAGGGCAGTTATCCGGGGGAGGTCTCCTGCAGCCCGCGTTTGTGAACGATAGCATACCCCCGAAATTCTAACGGTAGGTTGCCTTAACAATGTATGTAGTGGTGCATGAGGCAGTTAGAGCACGCCAGACGGCAGCGGCGTGGCAGCACTGTTTGATCACCCATGACGCACTGCATAATAAAAAGCGTCGAGCCGTCGACGGCAACGACCATTCGCACATGGAACGACCTATCATAAGCAAATATTACTTGAGTTCATGTTGTTACTTTGACTTTGACGCAAGCTGGGAGTGGGCGTTTCTTTTGCCGACGGTACAGTACCGGTACTCAGAGCCTGCTCAGCGCCATAGGCCATATCCTAGCAGCCCAATTGGAAAATTCATAAGCTATTTACCAATTGCACTTATCAACCGCACCACCATGCTGCTGGGCGCACTCAAAACCCTTGGTGGGGGCGCTCGTCTCGTCGGCCTTTCCGGAGCAGCAAGGGGCAGCGTCTCGTCGACAATTGAATCTTGCAGCTCCTCAGACTTACCAGCAAAGCTACTTTGGCGCTGTCGTCGCGCCAGCATATCAACCACGCCCTCGTCAAAGCACAATTCGTTCTCCACACCTGCGACAGCCAACACGTCAGCGCACTGGGGTTTCCATCCCGCTGCTGCTCTTGGGCTTATGGGAGCCATTGCTGGACTTGGATTAGCATGTAAGTAATTCGCGGGCGGCTTGGGGTGCTGTCCGTCCGGCCCAGTCCGGTACCATTCCCGGGCCACCGGTTTGGTCGCTCACGCTGGGGCGAACGCTACAACATGCACACATGCATAACATTACACCAAATAAGGTCAAATAATTGCAACTATCAAAGCAGCCATGTGGTGCGTCCGCTGACGCCACAGCCGGAAACGCCTGGGTCCGGTACAGCCCGTGGCGTGTACCGTGTACGGGTATATCGCTGGTGCCCCTGCCTCGACGCCACTCCATAGGGCCACAGCCCGCATGCGCGGCCGAGTGCCCGTGATACTATGCGGTGCTCTCCCATACGACTGCATATCGTCCTGCACACACGCCGTTCACACACGCCGGCCAACTGCCGTCTCCTCAGCAACCCCCGGCAGGAGCTACTTGACCCACATGGCTGCCAAGCCACCATACTCCATGTACATTGCTACCCACCTCGCTCACCTCCTAAGCCATCTCCTCACCCTCAGACCGTCAGGAGTCTGTCCTCTCTTCGCCATACACTTCGGAACTCAGTCGCCTTCGTGCCGCACCTCTCCACCCCATCCCGCCCTGCGCCCTCCACCCCTGCCCACCCCTCCACCCCCACACCCCAGGCGGCGGCGATGAGCCCGGCGGCGTGGTGTCTGCGCTGCTGTGCGCGGGGCTACTCAACGGCGCGCTGCTGGCGCACGAGGGGGGCCACCTGGCGGCGGCGCGGGCGCTGCGTGTGGCGGTGCGGGAGGTCAGCGTGGGCGTGGGGCCCACCGTGGCGTGGTGGCAGGTGAGCGGGGGATGGGGCTCCGGGGCGGGCGGGCGGGGTTGGTGGCGGCAGTGCGACAGGATAGCGGTGGAGCGGGACGATAGCCTCGGAGGGGGACACGGGCAGTTGCGAAAGGGGGTGCAAGAAGTAGCAGGTAGGCTGGTGGAGGTGCGGAACATGCTGGGCGACATGCCGGTTGCACCACGTGCAGCTCCAAGGAATACCATGCCCCTCCTTACCCCCAGGGCGCCACCACCACCTACCGCCTGCGCGCGCTACCCTTGTTCGGCTACGTGTCATTCCTCACGGCGGCGCACCTGGCGGCAGGGGGCGCGGGGGCAGGGCAGCAGGGGCAACAGCACGGGGCCTGGGGCTCCAGCCCACAGGCCATGGCGGCAGGCGGCCACCCGGGCGCATGGCAGCATGCGGGGTGGCAGCAGGGGCGGGGCCCGGGTCGGCCGCTGGTGCTGCTGGAGTCTCTGTCCCCCGGGCGGCGGGCGGTGGTGATGGCGGGGGGCGTGGTGGCCAACGTGCTGATGGCGGTGGGCTTCGTGGCGTGGCAGGTGGGGGTGGGAGGTGCCGGGTGGGGGCGGTCCGGGGTCGGAGGTGTCTGGGGCCGGGGGTGTCCAGGGATGGACTTCGTGGCGTGGCAGGTGGGGGTGGGAGGTGCCGGGTGGGGGCGGTCCGGGGTCGGAGGTGTCTGGGGCCGGGGGTGTCCAGGGATGGACTTCGTGGCGTGGCAGGTGGGGGTGGGAGGTGCCGGGTTGGGGCGGTCCGGGGTCGGAGGTGTCTGGGGCCGGGGGTGTCCAGGGATGGACTCTGTGGCGTGGCAGGTGGGGGTGGGAGGTGCCGGGTTGGGGCGGTCCGGGGTCGGAGGTGTCTGGGGCCGGGGGTGTCCAGGGATGGACTTCGTGGCGTGGCAGGTGGGGGTGGGAGGTGCCGGGTTGGGGCGGTCCGGGGTCGGAGGTGTCTGGGGCCGGGGGTGTCCAGGGATGGACTTCGTGGCGTGGCAGGTGGGGGTGGGAGGTGCCGGGTTGGGGCGGTCCGGGGTCGGAGGTGTCTGGGGCCGGGGTGTCCAGGGATGGACTTCGTGGCGTGGCAGGTGGGGGTGGGAGGTGCCGGGTTGGGGCGGTCCGGGGTCGGAGGTGTCTGGGGCCGGGGGTGTCCAGGGATGGACTTCGTGGCGTGGCAGGTGGGGGTGGGAGGTGCCGGGTTGGGGCGGTCCGGGGTCGGAGGTGTCTGGGGCCGGGGGTGTCCAGGGATGGACTTCGTGGCGTGGCAGGTGGGGGTGGGAGGTGCCGGGTTGGGGCGGTCCGGGGTCGGAGGTGTCTGGGGCCGGGGGTGTCCAGGGATGGACTTCGTGGCGTGGCAGGTGGAGACTGGGGCCGGGGGGCGTTCGTGCGTGTGGGTGAGCATTGTGTTACTGCGAGTACGACAGCGGGGGTACATGGTCGGGGGCATTACAGGCTGAGCGGGTTCAGGGTTGGCTTACATGCGTGCAGCCCGGATGGTGGGGGCCTTAGGATATGGCCTGGAATCTACCCGTGCAGCTGAGAGGGTGCCGCAGTGCTTGAGGCACCAACCCCTCCCGGCCCCCCTCCGTGCGTCACAGGTTCTGTCGTACGGCGAGATGGGCGCGGTGACGCTGCCTGGGGCCAGGGTGCTGGCGGCGGACGGCTGGGAGGGGCCCGCGGCCGAGCAAGGCGAGGGCTGGGATCAGCAGCAACAAGAACAGCAACAGCACAGCACACCTGCAGGGGGCGAGCAGCAGCAGCAGCAGCAGCCGTGCGGGGTGCGGCTGCGCGCAGGGGACGTGGTGCTGCGGGTGGGGGGCGTGGCGCTGCCGGCGGGAGGAAACATGGTGGGTGATCTGGTGGCTGTACGTGAAGAGCAGAGGTGTATGAGGCTGGCGGCCACAACTGTTGCAGTACGACTTGCACGCATGGCTATGTCCCAACGCCCTCGGCCCCACACTGGTCCCCTCATGCTGATACCACGGTTCCCACATTGCCTGCCCCCCATGCGCAGCCTACCCTACCCAGCTGTGCACTGCATGTTGCGCTTGCTGCCCTCTCCGCCGGCAGGACGCCGCCTTCGTGCGGGCGCTGGAGGATGGCTCGGCGGCTGGAGGCGGCGCAGGCACGGACACTGCAGGTGCCGCCGCGGACGCAGGGTCCTGCCTGGCCGGCGTGCGGCTGACGGTGCTGCGGGCGGCGCGGGAGGGCAGCCAGGGCCCCGGCAGCCCCCCGGAGGAGCTGCACGTGGACGCAGCAGACGTGCTAAGGTGCGGCGCGTGGGCATGAAGCTGAAAGGCTGGTGGGCGACCAGGCGATGACCTGTGGCCTTGCATTTATTGCCGCACGATGTGTCTTTGCATTGTCGGTGCCCTCAACACCTTTGGTGTTTTTCCCCTCTTCATCGAGCTTATCTTACTATCGTTTTCACGCGGTACCAGTTAGCACCGCGTGGTTGTCGCCGCGCCCCAAGCCCCTCCGAAGTCCAAGCCCTGCAGTTCTCACCGTTCAACCCACCGTCCTCCTCCCCCCCAGATATGACACGCTGCTTGTGGGCCCCAACACGGCCACCGGCTACCACCCGCCAAGGGACGTGGCGGAGGCAGTGGCCATGACAGCACGGGAGAGCATGAGGTGGGCCTGGGTGGGGGCGGGTATGGGTGGGGGCGGGATGGGGGCGGTGTTGGGTGGTGGTAGGCGGCGGCCATGAGAGCAAGGGAGAGCACGAGGTTATGCAGCAGGGGAAGGCGGGCGGGAGGTGGAGGGGCATCAAATGGGTTGTAAACCCTAGCGCTCGAACCCTAGCCCCTGAAACTGATGCCGCAGGCACCACACACAGGTGCACCCAAGTTGCCGACGCACGGCCATCGTGAACTGCTTTATCCGTTCAAGGCTGTGTGTCTCAACCGGCGACAAGCCTCATCAACACGGCATATTGATCAGTCTAAATCCAAGCCTTGCGGTTGCCGAACGGAACTTGGTCTTGACGTAGGGGCTGACATGTCCGGCTTCGGCTCCAGCGGCAGGGCAAGAAAAGCTCGTGCGACTGCACCCCACCACGCCCAACAAGGCATACTGTCATTGTGACACGCCGCATGGACGTGTGTGTGTGTGCTGCCTGCCTGCCTGCAGTTGGGCCACGGCGGTGCTGGGCTCGTGGGCCAAGGCGCTGACAGCAGCCGTGACCTGGTCCCGGACGGGGGCAGCAGCAGCAGCACTGTCCCACCTGACACACAGGACAATCGGCTGCAGCAGCAGCAGCCCCAGGAGCAGATGGTGGGGCCCCTGGGGTTGGTGGCGTCCGCCGCGGCGGCATCGGTGGCGGCGGCGCGCGAGGTGGCGGCGGCGGAGCAGTCACGGGCCCTGAAGCAAAATGGGGTCAGCGGCAGCGGGGAAGGCGGCTGCGCGCTTCCCGCCAGCCCCCGGCGGCCGCCGCCCCTCCTGGGCCTGGGCATCCAGCTGAACCTGCAGGTGGGGCGGGGTTGGCGCGATGCCGGGAAGGGAGGGGCGCGTGGGCGTGGCCTGGGCATAATGAGAGGAGTAGCGTCAGGCGACCTGCCGAGTGCCACACACGACTTGCGCACCCGTCCCGCACTCCGGCCACCCCGGCTGGCCTCAGCCCTTCATTGGTCACCCACTACCTGCTTCAACCAACGCCAAGCGCATGACAACCTTGCACTCCCCTGATTGCCTCCGGCCCCGCCCGCCCCTACCCTCCTGTGCAGCTGGCCGCCGTCAACTTGCTGCCGCTGCCGGTGCTGGATGGGGGGCAGCTGCTGCTGCTGGCACTGGAGGTGAGGCCAGCGCCGCCGCCGTTGGGAGTGCGGGATGTAATGGGAGGCAGCGCGCTACGGGCGTGCTTACACCCTGCCTAGGAGTGCTGTGGGCAAAGTCCCAGGAGTACCTCGTTCACACCCAGTCGGCGTCTTAAGTGCCCCGCTTCAACACCAGCACGCCCAGTGCCCTTCTCCCTCAAATTGGCTCCGCTCTCTTCCCGCCCTTCTCCCCGCCCCCTCCCCGCCCGCTGCAGGCTGCCCGTCGCGGCCGGCGGCTGCCCCCCGCCGTGGAGCGGCTGGCGCTGGTCGGCAGCGCGCTGCTGGTGGCGGTGTGGGCTGCGGCGCTGAGCGTGGGGGACGTGGTGGCGCTGGCGGACTCGGCGGCGGGGCGGCTGGGGGTGAGTGGTGGCGCTGCCCGTGTGCTGGGGAAATAGACTGGTGGCAAAAGGAAGGGTGGCACAGGTGATTGTCTTGTTTTTGTGTCGCATGCATCGATTTGCGGGGACGTGGAGCCGTGGGCATTGCCTGTGGGGCGCGGCGAGGGCCTTGTCGAGCTGCCCCTCGCAACGCGCCGTGCTGTGGGCTGACGGGAGCGACGGCACGTGCATGGCGAATGGTGCCAGCTGTGTACCTGCTGCAGGATTCAATTGCTGTGCCTCCAACCCTGTCCTTGCGTACTCAACGCCGCAGGCTGCTCTGTCCTCCGTGGACCACCCCGACGACGCTACCGCCGGCGCGCGTCGCCACGTGTCCGTGACCGTGTCGCTGGCGGGCGTGAGCGGCGGCGCAGCGGGCTCCGCGGCGCCGGCGGCGGAACACGCCGTGCTGCTGTCAACGGGTCTGGGAGCGCCTGGGTTGCCTGGGCAAGAGGCGCGGTGGGAGGCGGGCGCTGCGGCGGCTGGGTCGTGGGCCACCTGACGGAGAGGACCACCTGATAGGGCTGGTGGTTCTTGGATCATTGCAGGGTTTGGGTCGATGGTACTCGGGGCAACTCGGGGCAAATTAAATGACGAAATGTGCTAGCTCAATAGTGCAGACGCGGAAAGAGCCGCTGGAAGCCACTGTGCGTTTTTGGAGATTTGCTGGTTGCAAGCTGGTTGCAATGCACAAAGCCATGTTGTTGTTGCAGTTTTGGTGCAGCCGTTGATGCAGGTGTAGCGAATGCAGTCGAATGCAGTCCAGGGTGTCCACGCGCAACGGCGGCACGGGCCGTGCTGCCTGGCCCCAGCCGTGCCTCATGCGGAGGCAAGGACGCGTCACAGCATCTGCAGCTGCACTTGCAGCTTAAGCACACGCGCATCGCGGGCGTGGCGCTGGCGAGGGTTAGCTGCGGGCATTGCATACCATTGCCCGGGTTTGAGGGCCGCAAACTTTTGTCGTCATGTGTTTGGAACTTCGTATGCATGTGGTTTTTCGCGGTTGGCGGCCCTGCGGGCTTTGGCGCCCGTGTGAGCGCGCAAGCGAGCACACATGCATGGCAGCGAGGCACGTCGGGCTGCACTGCCCTCGTACGACACCTGGGGGCACGTGCACGGGGTGCTTCATGTGCATCAAGGTGCATGCCAGCTGCTCTTTTGGGTTCTGTTCGTTGCACGCTTGCTTTGGCAGGGACGCACCATCCGTTTTCGCGGTCCCCATGTTCTTAAAACCGTACGGGGCCGACAGCAGGGGTCGTTGTGGTGCGCTTTGGGGCTCACTGAAGTCGAAGGTTGGCATCGTTAAAAGCCCGTTTTTTGGAAGGGTGCATGCATCTTATAGCTGTTTACCGGAAGCTTTGAGACGCGGGGCATGTTAGCTTTCGTTCGTTAGCACTGCGTGCACAGCTTTGGCTGCAGCAAGTGGGTGCAGCATTTGTGCAGCGTGTCGGCCGTAGAGGATAGTGGCGTAGAGTAGCGCAGGATAGCTTTACGGGCATGTAGCGAGGGTGCTAGAGGTCACTATGTGCTCGAATGTGCCGTGAGAAGGCGGAAAGCAAGGCTCAGACGGTGTCCGTACATTTCCATGCCCTACGGGTAGTGCACTGCTCTCGTTGGTTGCCCTGCAGAACTGAGGACGGTGTGTGGTTCAGTACCGTACTCAGTTAAGGCTGTATAACATGAGGAAGTGCCGTGCAGGGACTCCTGGTGCCGTGATGTCAGTGCAGCTGCGTCTCGCTGCAGGCGAGAGCGCTAGATAGCAGTGGTGTGCAGCCGGGGTGGAGCCACTGGCCTGCGTTGACTCGACAGCTGGGGGAGCCTCAGAGGGGGTAGAGCTTCGGGCGAAGCAAAGGTCCAGGGGCTCGGTTGTGATCTGCTGCCAGGTAGCAAATGCATCTCAGCGGTCAGCGCACAGAGGGGGCATCCATGCTTGTTCGCTTGTTGCAAGGCAGGTGCAAGTGGGTGCAGCAAGTGGGTGCCCAACTCGTACGGCAATGGTCAGTGGCAGCAGTAGTCTCTCACTTCAGCAAAAGGACCATACCTTGGCTCACTCACTTGAGTAACTTGCATACCTTGATTGACTGACACTAACTGTTGAGCGTAGCAGACGAGTGCCCAGAAAGCAGTGAACTGGTACGCGCAATCTAGGACGGGGACCATGTCCCACTACTCTAGCTACGGCGGCGGGCGCAGCGACGACCGTTGGGGTGGCAGCTCGTCATCTTACGGGCGGTCTGGTGGATATGGCGGGGGCGGCTACGGCGGGGGCGGCCATGGCGGAGGTTCTCATGGGTTTAATTCCTCTCGGGGACGGGACGACCTCGACACCATGGCCCTCCCAAAGCCAGACTTCAGCAACCTGTAAGATCACAGTTGACTTGGTTGCTTTTGCACTTCCTATCTGTGCAGCCGACCCGCGACCGGGCAGATTCGTTCGGGTCCAGTGCCAGCTGACGTCTTGGACACTGTCGTAATGCAGACCAAAGTTTGAGAAGTGCTTTTACTTGGAGCACCCTGCTGTAAGCGCCCGAACGGCTGACGAGGTCGAGGCGTTCCGGCGGTCCAAGCAAATCCACGTCTACGGTGCGTTCAGACCGGCAATTACAAACCAAGCTTTGTTCTCATACATGCCGGAAGTCGCTCAGCAAATGCTCCCTTCGCCGTTGACCAACCCGCTGCAACCACCCTTCACCCTGAACTCTCCTCCGCCCTGTGACCCCGCAGGCGACGGCGTGCCCAAGCCTGTGACCAACTTTGAGGAGGCCTCCTTCCCCGAGTACGTGCTCGCGGAGGTGCTGCGCGCGGGCTTCAAGGACCCCACGCCCATCCAGTGCCAGGGCTGGCCTATGGCGCTGCTGGGGCGCGACCTGATCGGGCTGGCGGAGACGGGCAGCGGCAAGACGCTGGCCTACCTGCTGCCCGCCGTGGTGCACATCAACGCACAGCCCTACCTGCGTGAGTGCGGGCCCGACAGTGGGGTCGCCAGCCGGGGGAGCGCCACGGGTCACAGGGCTGAAACGGGGTCGTGCGGGGTGCAGGGTTCCCTGCACAACCCATCATCCTTCCGCGACCCACTCACAACTTTCGTCCTTCCTGCACTGCCCACGAGCACGCCTTTCTTTACCTTCCTTGCCTCACCTGCGTTTACCCTCCTCGTCCTCGCACACCTGCCTGCCCGCGCCCAGAGCCCGGCGACGGCCCCATCGTGCTGGTGCTGGCGCCCACGCGCGAGCTGGCGGTGCAGATCCAGCAGGAGTGCCAGCGCTTCGGCAGCAGCTCGCGCATCAAGAACACGGTGGTTTACGGCGGGGCGCCCAAGGGGCCACAGGTGCGCTTTTGGCAGCTCAAACACCTTCCTCTCTGGGGCGCTGCCGTTGCGTACAAAGAGGCTGCAAAGCGCAGATTTCAGCAATAGCCACGGGTCCCCTGGGGCCCGAGGCCGCACATTCTGGGGCCCAAGGCCGCGCCATGTGCCCCAGTTGCCCGGCCTCTTGAGTGCACACCGTAGGCCTCTTGCATCTCCGCATCCCCGCACTGTAATCACTCACACTGGAAAACGCTCCTCCCTGGCTCACAGGCCCGCGACCTGCGCGCGGGCGTGGAGATCGTGATCGCCACGCCCGGGCGGCTGATTGACATGCTGGATAGCCGCATCACCAACCTGCGCCGCGTGACCTACCTGGTGCTGGACGAGGCGGACCGCATGCTGGACATGGGCTTCGAGCCGCAGATCAGGAAGATTGTGGACCAGGTGGGGCTGGCGCTGCGGGCGGAGGGGCGGAAAGGGCCACAAGGGCGTGGGCCAGGGGGCGCGGCAAGGGTGTTAGTGGGCGGCCTAAGGGGCATGGGTTGGTGGCCTGACTGGAGGCGACGAGGAAGTGGGTGAAGGCGGTTCCCTTTCCTTCGTCTCAGGCATGTTGCATTGGTAGCATCTTGTATGGCCTGATCTCACTACACCTTATGTTATCGTCCCTCCCTCCAGATTCGTCCCGACCGCCAGACGCTGCTGTGGTCCGCCACGTGGCCCAAGGAGGTGCAGGCCATCGCCAAGGACTTTCTCAAGAACCCCTACCAGGTGGGCGGGGGCGCAGCTGCTGAAGCTGCACGATCATGGCGGCTGTGCGTGGGTGGTGTTGGCAGGACTACACATCCGCCACATGTGGGACTTCCGCCAGCGCACCGGTACGTTCCATATGATTTGGCCACCCTTGCTGAAGTGGTTGTCCGTCTGCGCCTGCCCGCCCAGGTGATCATCGGCTCCCCCGACCTCAAGGCCAACCACAACATCAAGCAGGTGGTGGAGATGGTGGAGGGCTTCGCCAAGTACCCCCGCCTACGCAAGCTGCTGGACAGCGAGATGGACGGGCGCCGCATCCTGGTGTTCCTGGAGACCAAGAGGGGCTGCGACGAGGTGCGTGGCGCGGGCGTTGGCGGGGACAGCGCGGCACGCGCACGACTGCTGCACGAGTTGGTCGGGAGGGAAACGACGCGGCCGCCAGGCATTGTTCCTCCGGCTTCGGTCCATTTGTGCATTTACTACGCTGTCTTAAGCGGCTCCTAACCTTGATTGCCACCTGCTTCCCCCTTTGCCCTGCCGTCTTGCACCATATCCATACCCCGCTGTGCAGCTGGTGCGGCAGCTGCGTATGGACGGCTACCCCGCGCTGGGGCTGCACGGCGACAAGAGCCAGCAGGAGCGTGACTGGGTGCTGCAGGAGTTCAAGAACGGCACGCACCCCATCATGTTGGCGACGGACGTGGCGGCGCGCGGACTAGGTAACGTGACGCACGTGGAACAGCGTGCGGCCGGGCCTCGTGGCCCGCGCCCGCGTCTTGCCTTTTGTGTGTGCAACTGCTTAAGCATGCTGGTCCGAGGCTGCGACAATAATTGGACCATCATGCGCCCAGCACGCCTCCTCTTTGTCACAACATTGCATCTTGGCATCTCCACGTGTGCCTGGCAACACCGGCATGGCGCCAGCGTCCCGCACCTCCTGTGCGGCACCTAGCAGACAGTGCAGCCCTAGCAACCAGCTGCCATCGCCAGCATGTATGGAGTCGGGCCAGCTGGCCGTTTGACCAGGAAGCGGACGAGCCTGGCGGCAGCGCCTCAGCCAGCAGCACTGTAGCCAGCCCGTGACCAGCAGCGGCCAGGAGCTAACCGCCATCAGTCTCTCCCTGGAGATGCCAGCCTGCGTGCCGGCCGTGCAGCAGCCATCCCTCCAGCCGCACCCCGGCTGCGCTTGCAGCCGTCCACCGCTCCAGAGCCGCGTGGCACACGTGCACGTGTCCCGCGGCTGCAGAGCCGCAGCCCTGCAGCTGGGCCCGCGCACCCATGGCGCACGCCCAGGGGTCTCCCCGTCGGGGGAGCCCCCGGTACCCCCCCGCGCAACCCCACGCGCCCGTTGCGCCGGGGCACAGGCGCAAGCCCGTGCTGCCCGTACCCCATTTAGGGGGCACTGCCTTTTCGAGGCAACTGCTCCCGGGGCACGGGCCGGGCTTGAGGGCCCCTGGGTGCGCCTGCTCGCTGATCCCACGGCCCCTCGGCCCCGCTGACTGGGGGCCTGGGGCCGGGTGCGGGCGCCCCGGGCGCGGGGGCTCGGTCGGAGGGGCCCGTGGCCCCCGCAGGACCACCCCGCAGGAGCGCGGGTGGCGGCCGACCGAGGTGCGTGCGTTGCTTGGAGCGGTGGAGCGGTGGCGGCGGACGGACCTGGGCGGCTTGGCGGGCGGGCTGGAGCCGATGCGCGGCTGTGGGCAGCGGCGGAGGCGGCGGACGGCGCTTGGCGGCTATGGCAACGTCAGCTTGCGGCTGTGGGCGTGTTGGACCGGGACCGTAACATCCATGCTAGTCAGGAGGCGCTGTGCATGTTGTTGCTATGCTAAGGCATCAGGTGCCATAGTTGCGCCTCTGACGGTCCCCTGCTTTTTGTTCTCCGCTCTCCGCATGTCTGTCTGCGGTGCCGCCCTGGCCACGGCACCGCCCCCACCGCGCGCTGCGGTGCTGTACCCGCTGTCGCACGGCGCTGCACCGCGCTAACGTCGTCTTCACGGCTCTTCTGGACGCCCATTGCGCTGCCGGCGCCGCCATCGGTACCTCTGTGGATGACAAACCCGTGCTTCCTGGCTCCTGCTTGACTGCCGTGAATTGGCCGCGTGCGGTTTCCTGCACCCCTCGTTTGCATGCCTGCATCTTGCATCTACTTGCACACCGCACGTGTTCATTGTACGATACAACACCGGGGCATTTTACTTAGACGTCAAGGACATCAAGGTGGTGGTCAACTACGACATGCCCAAGACGGCGGAGGACTACGTGCACCGCATCGGCCGCACGGGCCGCGCCGGCGCGCACGGCACCGCCTACTCGTTCTTCACCACCGCCGACGCGCGGCTGGCGCGGCAGGTGGTGGACGTGATGCAGGAGGCGGGGCAGCAGCCGCCGGCCGAGCTGCTCAGCATGGTGTCCTTCGGGGGAGGAGGCGGCGGCGGTGAGGAGGGAGGGAGGGAGGGAGCGGACGGGGGCGGTAGGGCTGGGCAGCCCCAAAGCGTGGCGTTGGACGGCTGTGGCCTTGGGTTGAGCTGAGAGGGCTGGGTTGCGGAGGTATGGGCACTTGCCCACTTGGTTGGCTTGGTCGTGGCTTTAGAACGTCAGGCATGCAGAACGAGAACGTCAGGCATGCAGAACGGACGCAGTTGGCTCCACATGGCCCTACCTTCAGCATCGCTCAGCCCGGTTTTTAAATGTCAGCGGTGTCCCTCCCGCTGCCTGGCGGCTCCCCTCCCCTGTGCAGGCTTTCGGTCCCGTGGCGGTGGCGGCGGCGGAGGCGGCTACCGCGGCCACGGCAGCGGGCCCAGCATGACGGGCGCCAACGCCATCCCCGTCAACCGCAGGTACTGAGCGGCAGGGGTGGGAGCGCTGGGGCACGGCCAGGGGAGCTGGGCTGAGCTGAAGCAGGCTGCATGTGGGACAGCAGCAGCAGCAGCATTGTTGCAGTAAGACTGGACGCATAGCACGGCCGTGTGGTGGTCGGGCAGTGCCGGTGTGGGTTCATGTGTCAGCGCCGGCCATAGGACCATGGCAGCTGCGGTGGCGCTGGGGAGACTGCACGGGACGCCAAACGGACTAGCCCCAGACGGCGTCTTTTTTTGTTTTGCTTGGTTGGTTGGACCTTGTTGCCGGACCGCAGTGAAATGTGGCAATGTCTGACGCCGGAGGATACTTGTCTGAGGCTGTTGTCCGCAGTGGAGGCTGGGACGTTTGGTTTATCTGAGAGGATGGGAGGCTGCACGACGCATTGACAGATCGGATTCCTGATGACAGAGGACATGTTTTGGCACTTACGCTGTGGGTCTGTTGGACGTGGAAAGTGTTCGGACGTGTATGTGCTGCTCCCTTGATGCATGGCTGCTTTTCAACTGCCAGGGATGTGACAGGATTGGAAAACTTGCAGTTGGCTGTTGGCATTTTACACGGTATGTGTTCGTGCTAGACATGTACCTTGCACAGAGGAATTGTAATGCTTTTGCGAGTGCGTTCCGGTCCTGATAAGTACACAGCATGACCCGTACCCAGCCGCCACCACCTGTCACAAAGCCCGCCACCACCTGTGTCGCGACGCAGCCATGCATCATAAGCTTAGGATAAGCCTGAACACCCAGACGACTAGACGTACTAGCATTAGAGTGCACCGCACCGCACTGGAGAGCTGTGTCTCAAACCACACGGGCCCCTGCTTCCTCTGTCCGGATTCCCCTGCCCCTTTAATGCTGCGGTTCCTCGGCGCTTAGGCGCTTGGCCCTCGCGGCGAACTGCTCCATAGTCCTTTGCACGCAGTCACGCCCTGTGATAATGAGCTTATTGATTATCTCGGGGTCGTTCTCGAACCGCGCGGCGTCAAATTCCTGCCTAGCGCTGTGACGGATGACGTCCCTCCATAGCCTCCCCTTGTCGTCACGCCAAACAAATAGGTTGCTGTAGCGCAGGATCTCGCGATATAGTGAAAGCGCTTCCCGGCGTGTCGTTAGAAAGCGTGGAGGCTCGTCAGGCTTCTTGCGACTTGCTTTCAGCAAATTCCGCTCAAAGAGGTCCGCAACACGCTCAGCGTCCGCGCCCAGCTGCTCCTCCGATATAAATCGCTTCCCAGCAGGTAACAGAGAAGACGCGGGGTGAAGTCTTGCGGCCTGCCGCGTGCATGCCAGCATACCGCTCTGTTGCCTTCAACGGGGCAGCTTGAGCCACTTGTAGCAAGGAAGCTAATTCAGCTGTTGGCCAGTACCATGAGCATCGATATACTTGGCTGCGCTCGTGCCATGTGGCGTTGGGGACACGTCTGCCAATGCCGTGACGTGCATTGCAGCACAGTACGATGTCAAGGAAAAGCTGGACGGAAGAAGCCTACATTCTCCACCCATGTTGCAGCATGCGAAACTACCGAGGGCTCGCTGCGCTGGTTGTCCCCTCGTGTTCACATGGCTACCTGAAGGCGGCCCACGGGTCGGTGCGCAGTCGGCGCACAGGTCGGCGTGCTTTCGAGCTGACCCAGCTCACCTGAACCAGGAGACGGACTAAGCCGCAGCAGACAGACAAGTCAAATCACGTCTTGCCTAAGCCTTAGGTCAAGGCCTAGCCACGCATCCTCTTGTTGCATTGGTGCGGAGCTCCCCTTGGCCCTGGCTGCATGCGGTGGCAACCTGCACATCAACGCCTAGTTTGTGCACCTTTCCCTCTACGCGCCATGCCTCGACGTGCCTGGCACCTTGGGGGGGTCTGTCGTCGTGTCGTGGGATGGTGTAAGCCAGCGTAACCTGACGAAATGCGCTGACTGCTCTGCTTGCCTGCTAAGTAGTTATGGGGAGCGAGGCTCACTCCTGGTGCCTGTGCCTGTGTAGGCGCCAGGGGGGGCGCCCTGGTAGGCGCATACCGGTACGGTTGGTGCTGAACGAGGACCCAGATGATGCAATGGCGGAAGGTAGACGGTGTGACGACTGCATGCACGCCCAGACGCGCTAACCCTGCACGCACCCGACCAGCGGCGGCATCGACACACGGTGCGTCCCCGCATGCAGTAAGGCAACCCAGTCCTGAGCTGCTGCTGCTCAGGGGAGACCCAGAAACGTAATAGACAGTTCAAGGAGCTACCCTTGCTGTTCAGTACGGAGCAGCCACTACCGTAATTACTTGCTAACCTTTATCTTTGCACCATGTTGGCAGCATGGCACGGGGACGCTCACGTGCTTACGTAATGTTGTCTCGCGGTCTAAGAGCTTGCCGTACTAAGGCATTCCTAAGCGACTGGCGCTGCACCAGCGGACGCCCTTTACTGATTGCATACTTGAAGAACATACATACCGCTAGTGCTCTCTGCAACGCCCGGGGCGTCCTTTCCGTAAGCAGGCAGGCAGCAGGCTGTTGGACGGCACGGACGACAGAACAAATACAATAAACGGTAGCAAGTAGCACCCAGACAAGTGGTTAGAGCTTTTTGGAGAATATGGCCAGCAAGAAACGCACCAGTTAATGCGACCTACCAAAGGTGCCAAGCGAGGCGA
Organism: Chlamydomonas sp. KOR1; assembly: GCA_036984285.1. Taxonomy (NCBI): domain Eukaryota; kingdom Viridiplantae; phylum Chlorophyta; class Chlorophyceae; order Chlamydomonadales; family Chlamydomonadaceae; genus Chlamydomonas; species Chlamydomonas sp. KOR1. The sequence continues at coordinate 38,151 of BQMZ01000019.1, read as the reverse complement.
CCGCATCCCAGCCGCAGCAGCCGGACGGTAGCGCACGCAAGGCCTCTGGGCAGCCATCAGGTAGGCACTCAAGTTCAACCTGTAGAAGCATGAGCCTTACGACGTGCAAACGGCATTCGGGCGGGTTAGAGCTCTAGTCGCGAATGCTGCATTGGCTCGCCAACACCGAACAGCATCAAACCCCCCGAGCTGTGTCATGAAGTTATTATGCGGTGAATATAGTAGCTCCCTGTCTGAGGCTCACTTTGCTGCGTGCGGATGTATTACAAGGAGCAATTCCGCATGCGTGCCTGACTGTGTGCCTGCGGCTTCACGGACTAGCTGGGACAGCAACAGACCCGTAGGATAATGGAGAGAAAACCTAATGTTACAAACCGTGATGGTCTCTACTGCCAGCTTGCCGGGCTATTCAAGCAATTCGGTTGGGTCGCAACTACTGACGCACCACACAGCGGCAGGGGTAGCGCACCCTCACAGCCGCAGCGGGCGCGAGGGGCCCAGCCAGCGGTCACCCGCGGCCATACACCTGCTTACGTAGGCTATTATATGGCCCCTGGGCACACGAGCAAATCACCTGGCATGGCCTTGCTTCACATCTGCGCCACCAGCTCACGCTCCCCTGACGCCTGAGCCTGCCTGAGCTGATACGCGATGCCCCCCACCCAGGCCCCCACCCGCTTGGCGTGGTAACATATCTGTGGGCAAGCCGCACGCACTCAAAGTCAGGGTCATTGGCCACGAGTACCGTTGCAGTACTCTAACACTCGTTAAGCACTCTTCTAGGAATTGTTGATTGACATGCGGTACTACATGAGATGCCGCTGTGGGAGCGAAAGGCTCGTCTGAAGCGCTATGGCTGCTGCTACGTTCATGCCGCTCATTTCCACCTATCCACTGGGAAACCTGGCGTTCCACAAGGGAACTGCATGCCTACCCTCTCCTGCGTACAGGCTGAGGCATGGTCTTCCGTCGCCACTCGCGGTGGAGGAGCTGCGCCTTAGTGCTGATGCTGGCATCGGTCCTAGGGGCTACGATTGCTGCGAATGAAGCATCCTCCACGGCCGGGCACGGTGGGGCCAAGCAGCCAGAATCGCTCCTGCACTGCCGGCAGGGCCCCAGGGGAACGTATTCCTCCATCCTCCGCGTGTCGCATGAGGTGGCAACAGAGGAGTTGGCCGTGGTACCGTCTTCAAACGGCGGCAGTAGCAGTACCGGTAACGGTAGCGGCAACAAGGCTGCGAACAGCAGCAGCAGCAGCGGCGGCGGAAGTCAGCACGCGGTGCCCGACGCAGAAGCAGTTGCCGATGGCACATTGCTGAGCTCACAGCTTCTGCTGTCAAAGGGCTACTTCCTGCACGTCAACGCGACATACGACGTGATGGCGTGTACGGCAGCCCACACGTCGTACGGCCTTCAGCTGCAGACACAGAGCTGCCACGGCTTCGAGACGGGCAACGGCAGCGCCACGCCGGAGACGATGGAGGAGTGCACGCCTGACGTGGGCTGCCGGCTGGGGCAGGGCCGAGAGGTGCAGGCCTGCCGCCAGGGGTGCCACCACTGGCTGCTCAGGCAAACGCAGGCTACGTTTAAAGTGGACGCAAGCGGGGCCTTCCTAGCGGACACGTTGCGACTGGAAGGCCGCGAATGGCGCACTGCCACCAGCGGTACAGCTGGAAGGCGTAAGACTGAGCAGGAGCTTGAGCGGATGTGGGCTGCGTGCAACAACGGCCCCGGGGCACCTGCAGGCAGCGGGGAGCAGGGCGGAGGGAGCTCTTCGCCTGAGCAGCATGCACTCCCGGACGCTACGCTCAGAGGTCTGTTTGACATCTTTGCTCGCCAGGCGCACATCAGGTGAGCTCCTGCTGCGTGGGTCAGAGGCAGCACGCACCAGAGCACCCCAGGACCCACCCGGGTGACTGGTACGGCAAGCGCTGCGTTCGGCACGGCAGATCCGCGGGACCCATAGATGCCCTGATATTTATTAACTTATTTGCGCACTGCGCAACTCTGAAGTTCACCTTGGACGGAAAGTTGGTTAACGACGTGGTAGATGTTTCGAAAGCAAACAGGTCATCCAGTCGCTGCGCCCAAGAGCCACCACATACAACTGTAATATTACACGCTTTGCGCATGGAGCTTGCTTGTGGGGCACTGCGAATGCCGCAGAACAGCTGGCTGCCGCTCACAGAGCGCCCCCTCGCGCCTTCGCGTGCCTCTGTCGCCTGGCTGTCGCTGCCCGCAGACACGACAATGTGTCCGAGGAGCTGCACGTGGTGCAAGCCACGGCCTACATACCCGTCGCGGACCGGCGCCCCGGCAGCGCCACGCCTTCCCCTGACGGAAGTCAACGCGGGCCCGAGCACGACAGCACACATAGCCAGGGCAGCGGTCGAGGTAGCGGTGGGGAGAACAGCGACAACTCCAGCTCCGCAGATCCCCACGGCGCTCACCGCCCCGTCCTGCTGACCTACACCTTCAACGCAGAGAGCACCGTGTATCCGCTGCACCCGTCGTCTGTGGGTCTGGCTGCTGACTGGGATGGCGCAGGGCAGGGCACAGGCTCCCAGCAGGCAGCCGCTGAAGGCGCCCCGCCATCTGCTGATGACGGTGTGGGTGGCGGCAGCGCGGCCGAACCGTTGTCGCGTTTGGTGCTGTCGCGGCAGTACCTGGTGCCCTCCGAGCAGGCGCATGCGGCCATGGGGCAGTACGGCACAGCGGACCTGCCGGCAGGTGCGTGGGCCGTGTGGGTGAGGTGGTGCGGTGTGGGCCAAAGCAGCACGGTGTGCTGACCTGCACACACGCAGCTGAGGAAGCTGCGCCTTCTTTCCATGCCCGGGAGATCCGCATGGAGGCGAAACGGATGGGAAGAAGAAGGAGGCATGTCTGGCGTGGCAGACCAAAGCTGTGTCGCTTGCCTCACTGGCCACGACTCCTCGGGACCCAGTGATCCGAGGTACCCTGGATGCATATCAAACCAGTCGACACCGAAGCCGTGCTGATGTCATTGCACATGATGCATGCACATCACGACTGTGTTTTTAGCAGGGTTAATATGATGCATGCGATCTGCCTTGGTGCTGCTACTAAACGTGATGCTTGCGTTGTCGTACGGTGCTGCGTGCAGGCCACTACTCGCACACGTGGCTGGCACCCTGCGGCCGCGTGCTGATGCGGGTGGACGCCACCGTCACGGAGGCGCCGCTGTCGGCGGCGCCAGCTGCGGAGCCAGGGACTGCAGTGGCCGCGGCTGCAGAGGCGGAGGGTACCGCGACGCAGCGCACATCAGCGCAAGTGCAAGGCACGCGGGGCAGCAGGAGCCGCAGCGGCAGCAGCAGCAACAGCACGGGCAGCGGGGATGGGTACGGTGGCAATGGCACGAGGGTTGCGAGCCGGGTGCTCACCCGCATGCGCTTGATGGTGACGTCGGAGCTGCTGCGTGCGGAGGCGCAGGGCCCGTGTCCTGCCTCCGGCTGCAGCTCTGGCGTTGGCTGCGGGCATGTGGGTGGGGAGGCGGACTGTGCGGGCGGCTCGGCGGCCGCCCACAGTGGCTGGCGGCGGCGGCTGGCGGCGGCGCAGCACCCTGCCGTCGTCAGCCACCAGCAGCTGCTGGCGGCGCGGGCAGCCGACGCCTACCCGGATGGCGGCTACGATCGCTTCATTGAAGGATGGAAGCAGCAGCTGCAGGACAGGCGCAGGCACAGGCGTAAGCAGCAGCGCTATGGGGAGCAGCACGAGCAGCAGCGGGAGGAGAACGGACAGGGGCCTACGCCCGCGCGCCGGCGGAGCAGGGTCGGTGGGGTGGAGTCTGACAGCGATACGCCTCATGATGGTGCGCATGGGCCCAGTCAGGCCTACAGGGCGCATGTCGGGTCCTGGAGGGTCAGCAGCGTGCGCAGAGGAGGCAGCAGTACGGGCGGCAGTGGCATCAGCGGCAGCAGCAGCAAGGGGCCGCACGGAGCTCGGGGAAGCCCAACTGAGGGCCTGGCGCCTGGGGAACTGCGGAGCTCTATCATAGGCAGCGGCACACCGATACCCAACCGTGAGCCACGATTGAGTGCATGCGTATTCCACACGGTCCAAACCATGACTATGCGACACCCTATTGCAGTGCACCTAAGACGCCCGGTGCGTTTGGTGGTTGTCCCTCCCGGCATGCGGTGGTTTTGTGGTTGCGAGGCACGCGCCTTGGGCACACCCGCCGTGGCTGTTGGTGGCAAGATGCTAAGCGTTGGACAAACGGATCGCAGCCGTGCATGGTGCCTCCCCTGTCGGGATTCGCGTGCGCGTTGCGCCAGTTGAAAGCAAGGAGGGCCGGGTTGAGTACAGTAAGGCTGACCATGCGATGGCCCAACGTGCAGGTCGCATCACACAAGCGGCTGATGATTCGGTCTGTGGAAACACGCTGGTCCCAAGAAGCGGGTTTTACATCGACGTCAAGAATACCTTGCTATTCCACAAGGTGGGTAAATGAGCTCATTACCGTAACACCCCAGCACACAGAGACCGGTTACAGACATGAGCGGTTTGTAATGAGCTTAACGCTCGTGCGCGACCGTACGGAAACACCAGTAGCATGTAGCATTGCTAAGGTGCTTTGGTGCTGCAAGTGAAACATGAGCATGCAGAGGTTTACACTAAGTTGTAGTGAAGGGCTTTTCCTCGCCACGGACATGGTATGTGCGTGCAGTACATGAGGACACTGCTCTGCAAGGCGAACGAGGAATGCCAGCTGGGGTCTTACGGCTGGTTTGTGGACGACGACGACGGCGACTCCTACAACGGGAACCCGGAGTTCGACGTGCAGCAAGTGCGGGAGGTCTATCTGTGCTGCGGTGGAGGCGCGCAGAATGCAGGAGCTCCGGGGTCTGCGATAGGTGGCAGCGTGCAAGGCGTGATACTCAAATTCGACCCTGGCTACCGATTGGGCCAGCTGGCCCTGACCAAGAGCTGTCGCAACGTGTCGGAGGCACGCCACGTGTTCAGAGCAGCACCTGATCAGTACCTCGGGGGTTTCTACATCCGCAGCGAAGTCAGCCTGCTGGCCTGGTCGGCGCGGATCATATCTATTGAACCGTCCTGGCTGACATTGTCGCCCTCGACACTCCCGCCCAGCACCCCACCGCCCCCATCCCCGCCGCCGCCAGCCTGGCAGAGCACCTTGTTTGCAGCCAGCGACGCTGAATATGTGGACGGAAACCAGCGGCTCGGCATGGAGGCCGTCGCAACGTACAAGACGGGGTCATCCAGGTACCAAGAAGCGCAGCCAGAGAGCCTCCTGCAGACCGTCCTTTCGGCGTTCAGCAAGGTCTCGCCCAAGTTGCCGCCGAAAAGGGCCGCGACGTCGGATGCGGAGATGCAGCACGACCTCGCGTCCAGCTATGCCGGCATGACGGCGCCGCCACTGCGCATCCGGGTCAAGGCGAGACTCGGTGAGACGTACAAAGGCCGGCATTACGTTATCGGTTGCGGAGGCACGCTTGAGGGTGTGCCATCAGCCGAGGCAGCGGGTGTTGCATGGCGCCACCTGGCCCGCCGGCGTGCCACAACGCTCAAGGCGGTGTGACGCTCACGCATGCGGGTCGGTCGCTTGTGTGTGGCCCATATGCTGTGCACGGAGCATGCTTGCCGCGGCCTGCACTTCTGAACCAAGCCAGGTCGGTACTCGAATTGTTCCAACGCAGGGCCGGCCCCACCAGGGGCTCCCTGGGGCCCTTCAAGTGCCCTGCAATTGCCCTCGACAATGGCGGACTGCAAACGCCAGTGTCCTTGCTTATCTTCCTTGCCGATGCACAGTGTGTCACTCTGAAGTGTCGACTTGTATCGCATGTGCCATGCTTTGTGTGCTGTAAACCGTGCCCCACAGATGCGGTTGACGACCCAGTGCGCGGGCCCCGCTTCACACGTGTCCGCACGTCCAAGAGCTTTACCGCGCTGGATGGGTCGTACCGGGCCGAGATCCCTTGGGCCGACCACTTCCTGACGAGCTTCCTCCCCCTGCGCCCCTGCAACTCCTATGCGCGGGGTACCACCGATTACCAGCCGGATAGGGATTCAGCCGCCCGTCTGCTGCGGATATCTCTGAGGTTCAGGGTGTGGTTCTTGGAGCTCCGTGTCAGCCTCGTCACCAGTTGGACCACCAGCACGCTGGTCAAGATGTGCGAGCTGGACGGCGTGCCGGCGCTGGGTGTCGGAGCTGCGCTGACAGGTAGGGTACCAGCGTTTCCGTGCTGCTTGCTCTCCCGGCTGCTGGGCACGCAGCCTGCCAGACGATGCACTTGTACGACGTGCACCGTTGCCTGTGCCGCTGTCCGTGCGCGTAGCTAGCACCCAAGCCACGTGTGCAGGCCGCATGGGCGTCACAGGCGCAACCGCACGTCCAACCCCATGCCAACAATGCACGTGTCTGGAAGACAGATGCTGGCCTACCACGCATGCTGTTGAAGTACACGTGCGTGTGCGTAGCCGAAAAGAACGGGCTGTGGCCCCCCCTGCCCACGGACCTGTAGGTGAAACCTATGGTTCCCTCGAGGTGGCCATCAACCTCTTCTTCGTCAAGGCCGGCGTGGAGTTCAGCATGACGACCGTGTCTGTCAACGCCGCCGCCTTCTCCACCTGGACCGCGGGCATGCTGCTCAACAGCGACTCGCAGCGCCCCGCCTGCACCGCCACCGACCTGCTGGTGCGCGGGCTGGCGCTGTCCGTCTACCTGAACGTCAGAGGTGAGGGGCTTGAGGGCGGCCGTGCTCGCTGCTCGATCGTCCGCAGAGTATGCAGGACGGACGGGCAACGGTTTGACCCTGTGGTTGGAAGCGAGGGGCGCAGCAGGAGGCGATGTATGTCAGTAAGTGTCACGTGGCACGTGTTTGCATGTGGTGTAAAGGGCGGGCGCACCTTGAGAAGTTCACGCTTGCGCCAGTCGCAGGTCTCCAGTGCAGTAACTACCAACCCTTCGCAGTCTGCAGTCTGAAATATAACGCGTTACTGCCTGCGTTGTGCAGTCTTTTGGCTTTTCAGGTACACCAAGGAGGTGTGGCGGTCGCCTGGCTGGACGCTGGTGCGGAAGTCAACCGGTCTGGTGTGCCCCAACCCAGCGGACATCCGTGTGTTCCACCGGGCGGCGCAGCAGCCACCGCCACCTTCCCCAGGGAGCCCAGACTTGCTGCCCTCCACAGCCGCACAGCGCGCAACGCTCGTGCGTACCACCAGCAAAGAAGCGGTGCCCTTTGACGCGGGGACAGGCACGTCCGTCGCTCCCCTTTGCCCCGGCTCTCTCTGGCTCAACGGCTACTACACCTACGTCAGCCCTGCTGCTGCAGCCTACCTCACACCCGACATCCGCCAGCGCCTGCAGTCGGCCGGGCAGCCTGCCGGCGACCGCGACCAGCAGTACGCAACTACGGCTCTGCAGTTCCCAGCCCTCCAACCGCCAACCACAACGACCACACAGCGCACCGCTGGGCCCTGGTCCTGGCTGGGCTCCCTCAGTGCCTCCGCCTTTCCGGATGCAGTGCAGCTGCTGCCGTACACCCCGGCCGACCTGCCGTGCAGGTGGATCCTGTCTGGGCCTCCCGGCTCCGCACTCCACTACACGCTGTGGTGAGTTGGGAGGGGAGCTCCGCGCCCACACTGGGGCGCCTGTCCGTGTTTTCCTACCCGTCAGACCAGCTGCAACCTCTTGCCCCCTGGCGTACCTGTACCTGACCTGTACACGCCACCCTTTGCACATGCGGCGGTCGTTCACCAGGTGTGCATGCACCTCAGCCCGCGCGCATTGCCTTTGGCTGCCTTGCTACCCCATGTTTGATCTTGTCGTTACCGGTACCCAGGTACCTGGACCTCCACGCGGGCGACTCGGTGAGCGTTGTGTCCCACACGGTGACCAACGCCGCGTCAACGGCGGGCGTGGGAGAAGCTGCTGCCGGTGCAGCTGCAGCTGCAGCTGCAGGCGACCCCTCCACGCGCACCACCACCATGTCGACACCCCATGCCATCTTCACAGGCCGCGTGCTGCCCAGCAAGCCCGTGTCGGGCGTCATCCCCCTGTGCTGCTACCAGGAGGTGCACATAGCGCTGCAGCCCAGCCAGCCTGGCAGCTTGGGCACAACCGACGCCACACGCACAAGCGGTGTGCTGCCCCGTTACGCCTTCTTCATCACCTTTAGCGTGGAGCCCATGTCGTCCCCGCCGCCGCCCCCCGCGGCACCCTCCGCCCCCACGCCCCTGCAGCCTGCCAGCAGCAGCAGCAGCGTGGCTCCCGAGGTGTGCGAAGGTGTATTACTTATGCATGACGGCCTGCAGAGCAGCCCGGCGAGTGGTTACGTAACCAGTGACCTGCGGTGGCGGCTGTGGGCGGACGGCACCGACCCGTGGGCCGACGGGTCGCGTGCGGCCTGGAGGAGGCCCGACCTGCCGTACGCCAGCAGCCCTGAGTACGGCGATCCTGGAACCTGGTTGATGCCGTACAACAGGGGCTCGCGCTGCTCATGGGAGTTCCGGTTGGACGCCGGCACCGCAGTGGACTTCACCCTACGGTAGGAAAAGTCACGTACACAGCCCTTTGCTGTGGCAATATGGTCGTGTGCGCGCATGACATGCTGCACCTGCAGTGCATGAACTTCGCACATGTCGACTGATGTGGGGCCTATGGCACCTTGCGCTCCAGCACCGACACAAAAACATGATAGGGCGGCTAAAACGTGCGAAAACCCCTGCAATGACACTCAACTCTTCCGTGCTTCCCTGCATGTGGCTGTGCCACTGTGCAGGTACCTCAACCTCCTGCCTGGGGTGGACGCGCTGCACTTCTGGGCTCCGACCTCGGAGGCTACGGGCGGGGACGGAAGCAGCAGCAGCGGCGGCGGCGGCGGTGAGGATGGCCCGCAGCAGCCCCTGCAGCAGGACTGGAGCGCAGGAGACCTGGACGCCTTGCTCCGCAACCCTGCCTGGCACCGGAGCCTGCGGGTCTTGTCGCACGAGGCCATCGGCGCTGGCGGGCCAGTCGTAACGCTCACGGTGTCGGAGCCGCGCTTCTTCGTCACACTTGCAAGCCCAGGGACTCCCAACGCCTCAGAGCCGCCGCGTCGGGGCGTCTTCATGGTGTACAGCGTACGGCAGCAGCCAGTGGGTGGCTCCGCGCCGCCACCTCCCCGCCGCTGCCGCCTGTGCCTCCCATTGCGGACCTCTGGAACGAGATATCCTTGCCCCCGCCGCCGCCGCCGCCGCTGCCGCCGCAGCTGCCAGCCTTCCCAACCTTCCCTCCAGAAAGTCAGGCGCCCCCAGCACCTGCAGAGCCTTCTGCGGAGAACGCCCCGCTCTGCTTGGCCACCTTCCAAGTCCACGACGACAACTACACCACCCCTGACGGCTCCACGTCGGGCTACCTAACCCATGACCTGCACCGTCGCCGCTCCGTGGCCAATGTGGCGGGGGACGGCGGCCAGGGCCCGCTGGCGCTGCCCCCGCTGCCGCCCGGCGACCCCGCCACGTGGCTGCCCGAGTACCCCCCGGGGCTGAGCTGCAGCTGGACCTTCCGCACGCCACCCGACACCTACACTACACTCACGCTCGTGTAAGCGGTCTTGAGGATGGAATGGTCACGTGGGCTTTTCGCATGTAAGGACTGGGTGCAGTGCAGCGCCCATGTCTGCAACTGGTCATAAGCGGACGTCAGCTGTCCAACTGCCCAACTGCTTTACCCTGTCCCTCTCCTTGCCCGCCGCCCAACCTGCCCCAGCCACCGACCACCCGCTTCCCCCACTACTGCTCACGCCCACCCCGTTCCCCCGTTCCCTTCACAGGTTTCTGGACACGGAGCGCGGCATGGACCTGCTGCGCGTCACCGCCCCCGCGCCAGGGCCGCTCCCACCCGGCGCGCCCGAGCAGCTGCCCCTGGCCTCCTACTCCGGCGCCACCACCGACCCGGGTGTCGCGGCGCACAACCCCCTCACCATCCTAACCCACCACACCTTCACCGTCAGCTTCGTGTCCGACTTTGCAACCCAAGGACGCGGCTTCCTCATGACGTACACCGTACGGCCGCGGCCCGCCACATGGCCGCCCTCCCCACCGCCGCCGCCGCCGCCGCCACCGCGTCCGCCACCGCCCGTGCTGTGCGTGCCGCGCCTGGTGGTCCACGATGGCCAGCGCGTGACGTCACTGGAGGGCAGCTACGTCACAGACGACCTGAGCCTCCGCCTGGAGCAAGCACGCAACCCGGTCGATGCTGGAGCTGCGAGGGTGGACCCCGCCGCACCGGCGCCTGCAGGGGTGCAGCCGCTGCCCGCGCTGCCGGAGGGGCACCCGTCCACGTGGCTAGCCCACCTGTACGGCCCCAACGCCGAATGCTCGTGGGTCGTCCGGGCGCCCCCAGACGCCCTCATCCGCGTGGAGCTGAGGTGAGTACTGGCGCTTGCCATTCGTCTTGGGTCGCATGGTCCCAGTGTGTGGAGGCAACACTGTGGAGGCAACACTGTGGAGGCAACGCTGTGGAGGCAACACTGTCAATGTCACACACGGTATGCCGGTTGTTGTACAGCTTCGAGCCTCCTGCAGTATCTGCACAAGTGCACGGACTAGGCAGTGAAAAGGTTACGTCGGGCAGAGGCCCTACTCCGCCACGTGTAGCCAGTACCACGCGTAATTGCCCCCCTTCCAGCATTACTTGCAAATTGCTACGCACGCTTACTCGCCCTCGCCAGGTACCTGGACACGGAGCAGGGCTACGACCAGCTGCTGCTCGAAGACGACGACACCGGACAGCAGCTGGCAGCCTACACCGGCCGCCTGCCCTCCCCCGCGCCCGCCATCACCGCGCCGCCCGCCACCCGCGCACTCCGTCTGCGCTTCACGTCCGACGCCGTGCCCAAGTACGGCGGCTTCTACCTGCGCTACTGGGTCCTGCCGCCCGACCTCCTAGCCGCCTTCCGCCCGCCGCCGCCGCCGCCGTACGCAAAGGCGGCGCTTCGCAGCGCGTTTGCAAAGGCCGGCGAGGGGGAGCTGTGCGACCCCGTGCTGTTGACTCACGGGTCGGGCTACGTAACGGGGCCGGGAGGGGCCTTTATCACCAGCGACATGCGCTGGCGTCTGGGCCGGGCGGGTGTGGGGGATCAGGAGGACGGCTCGCAGCGGCCAATGGACATGGCGCGGCTGCAGCTGCTGCCGCCAGGCGACCCGGGAAGCTGGCTGCAGCCGTACGCGCCGGACACGGACTGCGCGTGGCTGCTGGTGCTGCCCGCCGCGGCGACGGCTACACTGGTGGTGAGGTGAGCCGGCAGCTCCCGTTCCGACATCTGGCCGAGTATCTTACCCTACCTGCACGCAGACACATTGACGACACGCCTCCTACGACTTTTCGCACCAGTACGTGTCATGTGCGCACACGCAGAGTGCACGGTCCATCTTGCAAGCGGCCCCGTGCAGCGCGCCCGCCGCCAAATCCTGCTCCCCCCTTCCACACCACCGCCCTTGTCAAGCCCTTGCCGTTCCACCCAGCCCCGGCCCCGGTGTCCCAGCCCCACAAGCTCCCTGACGCAATTTCCACCATTTCACGCGTAACTCCCAGCTAGACCAAGGCTTGACCTGCCCTCGCTATCCGTCACCGGGCCCCTCGCTCCCCGGCCCGCAGCTACCTTGACCTGGAGCCCGGCGGCCCCGACCGCCTCACCATCTCGGACCACCTGACGGGGGAGGAGCTGGCGGTGTACGGCGGCAGCAGCATGGGCAGCCCCCTGCCGCCGCTCACCCTGGCAAACACGCGCGTGGTGCAGCTGCGGCTGACGTCAGACGCGGCGCGGCAGGGGCGCGGCTTCGTGGCCCGCTACTGGGTGGTGCACCGGGCGGGGCTGCTGGCGGCGCCGGGGAGCGGCGGCGGCGGCCTTGGTGCTGGTTTTGCAGTCGGCAGCAGCGTTACCATACGCGGGCCTGCCGTTGTGCAGGACGTCTACGCTGCTGGCGCTTCATGCACAAGCAGCACCAGCAGCAGCTCTGGGTCGGAGGTGCAGCTTTCTGCATCGGCCGCACTAACTTTCATACTCGACGCATCGGAAGCAAGGGATGCGGTGGGGCTGCCCTTTGCGCGCGCGAGCTGGTCTGTGCTGCAGGCGCCGCCGGGGCCCGGTCCAGCGGCGGAGGCCCCCCAGCACGCGGCAAATGAGCAAGGCGGCGCAAACGGGGGCGCGGACGGGGGCGCGGACGGAGGTGGGGCTGCCGGGCCCTGGGCGGCGCTGGCGGCGGCAGTGGCGGCCGCCAACTCCAATGCCACTGACTGGTGGGCGCCGTGCGTCCGTCGTCGCATGGCTTGCAGGCAACCACGTGCCCACACACGATGCGGTGATGGTGTTGGTTGGCAGGCCTCTACCCTTGGTTGGGCGTTGCCTCCGCTGCAGCAGTACCCGGGCGAGCCCAGGCATACCAGCAAGCCAGTACACCAGTCACATCGTTCGCCGGTCGTGCTGCAGTGCTCTGGAGCCCACACGTGTGCCGACTGCTTGCTAACGTGACATTGCATCAAGCACGGTTTCATGCTTTCCAGCATGTACACAACCATTGCCCGTCAACCCCTGCCTCCGACTTACATCCCCTCTCCATCTCACCAGGCACAACAACATGCGGTTGCAGCTAACCCACGCCGGCACGCTGGGCCTGCCCGAGGGCACCTACGCCGTGCGCGTGGAGCTGTGGGCTGTGGGGTCCGAGGAGGCAGCCTCCGCCACGCACAGGTTCCTTCGGCTGGCAACGTCTGTGGTGCCCGCTGGGGGAGCCACAGCTGGCGAGCCGTTGCCACCCCCGTCATCACCCATCAGCACTGCGTCTCTACAGGTCAGTATCATACATGTTGCAGTCATTCTTGCGTAATAAACTCCCCTGCTCTTCCCCTGCAGGCATCAGCGTGCCCCTGGCTTCCTGACGCGTTCCGATTTTTCAAATCTCGCGTCCTGCGCGCACCCGTCACCGCTACAGGGGCCGGTGGTTGCCATGACGGGCCCTCCGCACCGAGTGGTGATGGCCGCGGGGGGCGTGGAGCTGCAGGCAGTGGACCAGCTGGCGGCGTGGGGCCTCGAGGACTGGGGAGACTGGGCGGGGGAGGATTGCGCATCCACCGCCAGCGGTAAGAGTCTGTGGGTTGGCACGAGAGGCCAGTCTGCAACGTGTGCTTGGGCTGGCGGGCGTGCTCCTGTGTCCTGTGCCCCTGTGACAAATGTTTGGGCGTCGTTGCTTCACCCGCGTCGCGCCCAGCAGCAGCACTGTACGAAAATGTGTCAGCTATGAAGGTGCACACACGTGCGCCCGCTCAACCGCAGGAGACCCTCCTCGCATCAGCTGGACGTGGTCCATCCCGCCCAGCCTGGCCGCCCTGGCTGCTACCGGCCCCTCGGCCTCGTACCTCGCCCTCGGCGGACCCCTGGGCCTGGCACACGGGGAGACCATCACACTCTTCGTCGCCGCTGCGTACGATTCTAACCTGCAGGGAACAGAGGCGCCAGGTGCACCGCCAAGCCCAAGCATGCCCATGAGTGATACCCCCAGCTCGCCGCCGGCCGCCGGTACTCCCCTCGCCCCTCCTCTACCCCCCGGTAGCCCCGCAGCCCCACCTGCGAACACAGCCCCTGTGCTACAGCCCAGCTTCTCCTCAGCTTCCATGACCGTCACCGTTCTCCACAGTCCCCCCATCGCCGTCCTGCGCGGCCCCAGCGGCGACGTCCCCGCCAGCGTGGGCCGCATCCTGCTGGACGCATCGGCCTCGTGGGACTCCAACATACGACCCCCTAACCCACCTGCAAGCCCCAACAGCAGCACCGTGCCAACGACACCGCCCGCAACTCCTCCTTTAGACACCTCTAGCACCAGCACGGACAACAGCGAGCTGCTGTTTCAGTGGGTGTGCTGGCGGCCAGACGACCCCGATGCGGCGTGCGGGCTGGTAGGCGACTCGCACCCCACGCGCGCGCAGTGGGACGTGCCACTGTCCGGCCTGCAGCCCGGCACGTGGCACGTATTCAGCGTGGTCGTAACGCTCGCGCCGTACGATGCGGTGGTGGGCGCGCCGCCGCTGAGGGCGGTTGCGAGCCTGGCCGTCAGGTGGGCGTCTCGTGGGAGCTGGGGGCTGGGGTTTGAGGCATACCGGTGAGGTGTGGTCGCGGGCCCTGCCTGCGTCGCGTAACGGCGAGGCGGGCACGGCTGCATGCTCTGCGCAGCGGCTGCGCTGCTGGAGCCATTCTTTCCACCGCCAGTGCGCTGCACTGAGCTTCTTTGTGGTGGTGGTGGTGGTGGTGGTAGTGCGTGGTAGCCCAGCAGTAGCCACCAATCCTTTGCGCTTGTCTCCACCGCCGCACAATACCGGTACCGCGTGCCTCCCAACCCTGCATGTCTTCATGCCGCGCAGGCCTCAGGCGGATGCGGATGCACCCAAACCCACAGCCGTCCCGCCCCTGCTGCCTGCCGTGGAAGTGGCAGAGAATCTGAGGCCGGGTGTGCAGGACAGCCCCACAGCCACCGCCGGAAACGGCACCGACGGCGCCGAACTCCCTACAAACTTTGCGCCCACAGCACCCCACAACCTGGACCAGCCGCTGCTGCTGCTCCTGGATGCGCGCCAGGTGCTGTGGGAGGCAACGGCAGGAGCAGCGGCACCACCGCCGTACACAGGCCCTGCGGATGCTGGGCCCAGTGGTGCTTGGCTGGACACCACCACCATTGAATGGGCAAGTGGCGCTGGAGTTGTGGTAGGGAGCAGCAGCTTCCGGGCGGGCGCCGCGTCGCTCACCCCTCCGCCTCCTGCCCATATCGAGGCCGCCGCCCAAAAGGCGCGCACGGAAGAGCAGCAGGAGCAGGACGTGGGCTCCCATGCAGACGGGGTGGGGAGTGGACAGGCTGGGCAGCGCCGCAGGCAGCAGCAGGAGCTCGCAACCCCCAGCAGTGCAACGACGTCGACGCTCCGTGTCGTCAACGTCCCCTTGCCGGGCGTCCTGCTGGTTGCCGCGCCGCCGGCGGCGCTGCTGGGTTTGGGGCAGCAGCAGGGGGCTGGGGAGCCAGCCGCTGCGCCGGGGGTGGCTGTGCTCACAGCTACGCTTAAGACCCCGACCTCAGCACCAGCACCAGCACCTCGAATCGGCGGCATGACCTTCACAGCTGCCCTCGCCGTCACGCTGAACCAGCCCCCTCAATGCGCCCTGCGGCTGGGTCCGGTAGGCCCAGGAGACAACACGTCCGCATGCTTCACTGTTGAGTATCTTGCCACGGCAGTCGCAAGTACTGGTCTCAGCGCTGCCGCCAATGCGAGCGGTACACCTGCTGCTGCCGCTGGCAGCATGGCGGGTGTCAGGCAGGGCGCCCTCGCCGCCATGGTGGTGGTGCGCGCCGTGGGCTTCGTGGACCCTGAAGGCCACCTGCCGCTGAGCTACGAGTTCGGGGTGCGCCACCCCTCTCTCCCCGGCGTGGGGACGGACGCGGTGGTGCAGCTGGGGGACGACTCGCAGGCCGTGCTGCTGCTGCCGCCGTCCCGTCGGGTTGCTTCCAACACAACCGCGGCCGGCGTGGATGCGCATGGGGGTGCTAACGGCGGCAGCGTGCAGGTGTACGTGTGTGTTACGGACGCGCTGGGGGCGCGGACGTGCGTGGACCGGCTGGTGCCGCTGGCGCCAGGGGAGTCCCCCGGGGCGGGGGGACCTGGTGCTACGGGGGGCGCTGTTACTATTGGCACGGCTGCCGTGGAGGGGGCCGCCGGTGCCGCGGCTGCCTTGCAGCAGCACCTGCGCGTGCTGCAGGTGGGTGCTGCTTCAGGCGTGTACGTGGCGAGTGCGTCGCTGTGCGGTGCATGTAGCCATGTTGTGCATGGCGTCCGCATCCATGTGCGTACCAGGGACGGAGGTGGCCCCGTGAGGTGGCCCGTTGGGTCTGGCAAACCGTCTACCTGCCTGCCTCCGACTCAGTTGGGCAAGCTGGCCGGGCCGCTTGCGCGGCCGGGCCCTCCCTCACTGCACTGCACTGCACTGCACTGCACTGCACTGCACTGCACTGCACTGCAGGACATGTCGTACTCCTACTCACATCCTGACCTGCCTAACTCCCATCCGCCCCGCCCTGCTGCAGCCACAGCCCGGCAGCGACCTCGGCTGGCCGTTGCTGCGCCGTTCGGCCTGGCGCGCGGCGCAGCTGCTGCAGCAACTGGCGGCCGCACGCGTGGATGCCCCTGGAGAGGCACCGGGACAGGCGGCCACCACGGACGGCGGCGTCTCCCCTGCTGCCGCAGCCCCCCCTCTGGGCCCCGGGGCGCAGGAGGAGCAGCTGGTGGTGGCCATGGGCACCCTGGCTCGCGTGGCGGCAGCAGCGGAACGACACGAGCGGGTGAGGAACGCCGCGCTGGGCCGCAGGATAGCGGGCGGGGTACAGCAGCTAGCGCCAAGCGATTTTACCTTGGTACCTTCCAAGCTATGCATAGGGATAGGATTTGCTGCAGCAGCTGTCCTTGGAGTCGTAGGTGGCTCGTCGCCTTCATGCCTGAGTCCGACCACAGCACGTGCTAACCCACGCACCTTGGGGTGTGCCTGTCCAGGTCATGGAGGCCGCCTCGGCCCTAGCAGCCCTCGCCAGCGCCGCCATCCAGTTGTTCCCAGCCTCACCCTCCCTGCGAAGCGCCGCCGCGTCTGCCGCCCTCAGCCTCGCCTCCACCGCCACCGCCCAGCTGGACTCGCTCCGCGCCACAGCACCAACCGGCCCCGGCGGACGCCCGGCCGGCGCCTCGGCCTCTGCAGCACTGCGGGCGCGTCTTGCTGCGCAGGTGGTGGGCTGCGCTTGCCAGGCACTCGGACTCCCAGCTCTAACCCTCAACACGTCCACCACAGTAGCGCTGCAGAGCTCCCCTGCCGTTATCTCGGGTGGACCCGTGGAGCCCGGGTATGGCAGCACGCATCTGCTGCTGGGGCCGCACGTGGCACTGTTGGACGGGGCGGCGGCAGCCCTGGCCCGTGCCGCCGCGCCCCTTTCACCGCCGCTGGCTGCAGGCGACGCCGCAGCCTTTGCGGCGGCCGCGGTGCTCCCCGGGGTGCTGCTGCCCCCGGGCCAGGGAGTTGACGGGGGCCCAGGAGGCGCCCCGGACGAGGGCCTTACGGTTGCGGTGTCCCTGTGCGCTGGGCCGGGGGCGCCGGCGTCATGGCCCCACTGCGAGCCGCTCACGCAGGCACGTGCGGAGATAGTCATTGTCGGTACAAACGGTACTGGTAGTGGAGGAGGCAGCGGCGGCAGCAGCAGCAACAGTACGCAATCGACCTTAGCCGGGGCTGCCGGCGTCCTTGACGGCGCCGTCAGCTTGCAGTTCTTGAGCGATGTGCAGGCGGTGGCGGCAGCGGTTGCGACAGCACGCTTTATCGGCGCTTCCAACAACTCCAGCACCGCCAGCCTCAACGCCACGGTGGTGTCAGGCCTCGCCCGCGTGCAGTGGCATGCCCGGGAGCAGCAGCAGCAAAAGGGCCAACACGCTAACCCACCTGGCGGCGATGCACCCCCCTCACTGCTACCCCAGGGCAGTCCTCCCACCTCGCCAGGGTCAGCGCAACCACCCGCACCGGCTCCACCACCACCACAAGCGCCGGAGGGCACTGCCGCCATCAGCACCACCATCCGCCTGCCCGTGCTGCTGCCGTACCTGGACAGCGGCATGGCTCTGGTGTGCGGCCGCTACGAGGAGGCAGCAACGGACAGCGGCGGGCTAGCTAGCACAAGCACAGACGGGGCGGGGGGCGAGGGCGGGCAAGGCGCTGCAACTGCAGCAGCAGCAGCGGCAGCAGGTGCGGTGCTGCTGCCTGCGGGCATGGCGGAGGCGTACGACCCCGACAGCGGCACGGCAGGGTGTCGTGCGGCAGCGGTCGGGTGGTACCTGGTGCTGGTGATGCCGGAGGCGCAGGCGCGTGCCGTGTGGGAGGGCGTCCCAGCGGACAGCAGCAGCGGCGGTGACGGCGGTGGCGGCGGCGGCGGCGGTAGTGCGAGGCGGGCGCTGGCAGTTGGACTGGCGATCGGACTCGTCGTCGGGGTGTTGGTGGTGGCGGCGGCAGTCGCCTTTGCCGTCGCGAGGCGTCGGAGGGCGGCAAGGATTCTACCTGATGTGCCTGAGGTGGCGTTCAAGAAGGACGTCTCCCGCGCGGACCTTTCCGCTGCAGGGACGAAAGGTGGCGGCGGGCGGGCATCGGACAACAGCACCAGAGGGCAGCTGCCCAGTCGGACAGGCTCCGTCCTAGGCGCAGCACGGCGCCCTGCGCCCGTCAGCCCAGGCGCGGCGGCCCGCCTCGTGTACGGGCAGGCCTTGCCGGGTGATTACCCAGAGCGGCTTGGCGGGCCACCACCCGCCACGGGGTCACGTCCGAGCAGCAGAGACCCGTTGCCGCCGCATTTCGTCCCGCAGCAGGTGCAGGACAGTGGGGCTGGCGAGCAAGGCAAGAGCAAAGCTGTCAGGAGCGGTGAGCATGGATCGCAGCAGGTGAGCAGCGCCGGCGCCGCTGCCGCCACCGGGCGGGCAGCAAGGGGGATGGTTCCGGGCCCAGGCGGCAGTGCTGTGGGCAAGCGGCCCGGCGCCGTGCGGGCCGGGGCGAAGGCTGCTCTGCCGCCGCTGGAGGTGGGGCAGGACAGGGCGGCGAGGCTGCAGGCGCTGCTGTTGCAGGGTGATGATGGGGAAGAGCACAAAATAAAGGAGGAGGAGAATCAGCGTGCCGCGGAGCGGGCTGAGGGCAAATAAGGCGCCATGTCGCCGCGGGGGGCAGAGCTGAGCCGCAGGCGTCGTCAAGTAGTTAAAGTAGTAAATGGTACCATCAAGCAGGGACGCATCGGATTCGGGACGTCGCTACCGTTCCCGGGACAGCGGCAGGAGAGCGAGGGGCTAGCGGGGGGCATGGCAGGGGTCATACCCGTATGTGTTAATAAGATTCAAGTGCGCTGGCAGAGGCCGGCTGGCCTGTGCGTTGTCGGCCCACTGCAGGATGCCGCGAAAGCGTGCGCGCAGGGCCCCGAGTAGACTCGCTGTTGCAGGCCAAGGCGGGGCTGCACCTGGAGGCATGTTGTTCTGAACTGAGTGGCACTGCAACACGTGTCTACAGCAAGACAGGAACTCATTGAGGAATGCTCCCCTGCTATGCACGGCATCGCATCTTGCGACCTGCATCACTTGCTGTGGTGTCAGAGAGGTCAGGAACGAGTTGCCGGGGGCTGAGTTCCGTGCCTAAGTGTTGCGACCAGATGTTCGTAGTGGCATACGCATGGAGGTACTTATGCGAATCAATTTGCGCTGAAGTGCTCCAGTGTCACCCTCTGCAGTGTGTTAGCCTCATCAGGCAGATGGCGCAGCAAGTTACCGGTATCAGTTACAGTTGCAGGCGCTGAGGGCGCGTCCGGAGGGCCAGGGGGCCACAAGGGCGCCAAGCATAGTGAGGCGTTGTGGGCGTTGTGGGCGTGTGGCACCACACGTCGTTCTAGTACGTGGCCAGAGTGGCTCGAGGCGCCTCCTTCATGACAGTGCACATGCCCCACCTTTGTATGCGTAGAGTGTGCTCAAAATTATCCTAATGTTTAAAGCGCCCCTCTAGACACCTATGCGGCCAGATTCGCAGGCCTCGCATGCCCTTCGCTGGTTACAGGGACTTGGAATTCGTGCTATTGGAAAGGGGGAGCCACACGCAAATGAACACGGCCGTACGGAACGGCCATACCGGGGTGTCTGCTTGGGGTGTGTATGGGTCCAGAGCCCCCCCACCAGCGGCTGACGTGCATGGCCTGGTCCCTGCTACACCAGGCATCTGAGTCCAGGTATGCTCTGTGTTTGTGCGTGTCGCTCCCCCATCCAGTAGCGAGGTGTCCACTCGGGGTTGGGGGGCTCCGCTCATACGGCACCATGCCATGCATGTCATTCACTGGCCACACGCATGTACACAGGGCATACGGCACGGCCCAGGCCATGCATGTCATTCGCTGGTGGGGGGGCTCCGCCCCCCCCCACCTCCCCGAGCGGGTACCACGGCGAACAACATGCATGGCCTGGGGCCGTGCCGTATGCCCTGTGTACATGCGTGTGGCTCCTCCATCCAATAGCAACGTTTGCTCGGGGGCACGGAGGCCCCCCACCAGCGACTGATACGCATGGCCTGGGCTGTGATGTATGCCCTGTGTTCATGCGTGTGGCTTCCCCATCCAAAAGCAAGGAGAGAACAGCGCATGCATGCACAGACAGCTGGCGATGTGTTTTTGTCAGGGGAGGGGGGTCTCCCCTGGTTTTTGTCAGGGCTGCATGAGCACAACATGACGACCAGGTGCATGCTGTCTTTGCCCTCAAATCCCATAGTCCTTCTACTCGTATTTTTATAAGTAGGACATTCCTTGAGGCTGTGCGATTCATCCTCGACGGCATGTGGGTCGCCAGACGTAGGGCACGTGCCCACCACGGCCCCCCACCATTCGGCCTGTATCATGCGTTCATGCCCTGATCCACTGACGAGCTGTGTGCGTCTTGTGTCGGGGGCTTTGCAAGGCTGAGGTAGAAAATCAGGTGCTTTTGGGCTTGCTTCCGCACATGTCAGCACCACCTGCCATTGGCCACCCTACGTGGTGCTGATGACTGGCAAGTGGCATCAGCCCGCCACAGGCTCACCGTCCCGTGGGACACTCTCAGCCCACTGCCCTTCGGGACTCATCGAAACAATGTATAGAAACTAGTTTTGGCTCTGTGTATGCTGTACTATCTGGAGATTGGCGAGGTCCCGGGCGTCCTGGCTCCAAACATACCATGTTGTAATGAGCCCAACACGAGTCAACGACATGCGCACTGGTTATAAACAACTGCTTCCTGTGTCACTTACCTCGAGCACTAGCCTTACTCGCGCGTAAGAATGACCCGCTTGCGCGCACCCTGCCAACCAACGATCGTCGCCGAGCAAGCCCCGACGGCCCGGTTAAGGCCATTCCGCACAAACAATGTTTCTCGTAGAAGGGCGCTGCTTGTACGCGCTGCAGCGGGACAGGATGGGGAGGGTCCCTCCGTGCCACAGCGCGCTGCTGCTTTCGTTAGCGCGTTGGCCACGTCAGCTGCGATGCTGATGGGCAGCGCTACGTTGCCAGCTTCAGCTGTATTGAACAGCCCGAACGCACAGATCGCGCGCTCGGTTGACGCTGCTCTGCGGAGGTCCATCCCAGCGTTCAATGGGGATGTTAAAGCAGTGCAGAAGGAGCTAGAGGACATTGCGTACCTGCTGCGCATTCCCCAGGTAGGTCGCTGCGACTTTGGTGATCGCGCAGGGTGTGGGTTGCAAGGGTGCAGGAGGGTGGTGTGGGGGTTGGTGGTCGGGGGGGCAGGGACTGTGCTACCGTGCCCAACGTGTGCTCCCAGCAACCACGGCACTGAACACACAGCAGCTTCACGGGCGCTCCCATCATGGTTCCAGTGGCAAACGTGTATTACTCTACTGGAATTGCTGCAGCCTGCACGAGTACGGTAAAGTGAATGTGCATCCCACATTCGTGCATTCATCCGCGCACTTGTCGCGCCCCTACCGGGTTGGACAGTACAGCTGGGCTGCTGCCCTGTTGCCCTGTTGCCCTGCCACCCTGTTGCCCTGTTGCCCTGCCACCTTGCTCAACTCCCATCCCGCTGTGCTGCACCCGCAGCGCAAGCCCTGGGGCAGCATGTCTGCCGCCGTGGCCGACGCCCTGACGGTAGTGGCGGACCGGCCGCGTGTGCTGGCGGGTGTGCCGCCTGCCAACCAGGTACTTACTGGTGGGGGGCCAGGGGCCAGGGGCCAGGGGCCAGGGGCCAGGGGGCATGTCACACGGGCCTTGTGGTGTCACTTGAGCAGGCACATGGATACGGGGGTCTGGTTAGGCTACAGTCGGCCAACCAGGGAGAGCCGCGGCTGGGGCCCGGACCGGGGCCGGGGTAGGTGGTCGTGGTGGTGTTGAAGGAGTGGAGCTGTGTGGGATGTGAGCATGCGCGGTGGCGGAGGTGACGGCGGCAAGGCAGGTTGGCCTATGACTGGGGCCAGAACCGGGGCCGGGGCCGTTGATGGGGCGTGGGGTGGGGCTGGACCCCGTGTGAAGCTCCCACGCAGCCTGGATCACACTGTGGTCCCCGCTTCTCCCCCGGCCCCAGGACGCTGCCGCCGACATTGTCGCGTCGCTGGAGGCCCAGCTGCGCAAGCTCGAGGCGGCTGTAGGCAGCCAGCAGCCGGACGCCGTGTCCATCCGCAACGCGGAGGCGCTGCGCCTGGTGTCGGAGCTGGAGCTGCTGCAGGCGCCGGGGCTGCCGTTCCTGCTGCCCAAGGACTACCAGGTGGGGCAAGGAGTGGGTTAGGAGGAGGCCTAGAGGTGGTGTTTGTGGTGACGGGTGCACTGGGTCTAGGCGATGCGGGTTGAGGAGGTAAGGTGGGATCCAGAGAGACGGGGCTCCCGTCTGTGCTGTCCGTGGCGTGGCTCAAGGCGTGGGTGCAGGTGGTGCAGGTGCAGGTGCAGGTGCAGGTGCAGGTGCTTGCTTGGCTGTGGGCTGTGGGCTGTGGGGCGAGGAGGTGTGGATTGGCGGGCGAGCAGCGGCTGCCGCCCTGCTGCCCAGGGTGTGCGTCGCAACTGCTTCTGGCAGTACCGTATGACGCGAAAGCTCTACCGCTCCTGCCTGTACCTCCCCCGCACACGGTACCATGCACCACGTCCGCCTGCCCCCGATGCACCCCTTCCCGCCGCGGGCGCCGGACGCTTCAGTAGTTGGGATTGGCAGGACTCGCCGAGGGGACTGTCTTACCCACCAACTTCAGCAGCGTTGTATTCCCCTTCACCGCATCGTGCTTCAACCCTTCCCGCCACTCCTTCCCTCTTTACGCGTAACCCCCGGGCCAACCTGCCAAACCCCCGCGCCCTCCACGCCTCCCTGACCCCTCCCCCGCGCACCCCCCGGCCCCCAGAGCCTCCCCCGCCTGGTGGGCCGGGCGGTGGTGGAGCTCAACATTGAAAAGTCCGACCCCGCCGCCTCCTGGGCGCCCGCCTCCTCGCTGCCCAACTCGCGCTCCGCCGCCAGCGCCGCCAGCTCGGGCGGCCAGGCGCAGCTGCTGTTCACGGACCCGCAGGTCGGCGGCTCGACCCGCACCACGCGTGTGCTGCTCACGCTGGACGGCTACTCGGCGCCGCTCAGCGCGGGGGCGTTCCTCAAAAACGTCATGGACGGCCTGTACGACAACAGGTGGGGCTCCTGGAGGCGGGCGAGGCAGTGGGTTATAGGTACCAGGGTGAAGGTTGGAACGTTGGATGCCTCTGGCGTTTGGTCAGTCGGTGGAAGGTGGGCACGGCGGGCAGATGTAGCCACGCGGTGTCACTTGACGCGGTTGACGCTGTACCTGAGGAGGACCTGAGGAACGAGCAGCGGCATGGCAAGGGGACGATGCCAAGGGGCCGCACGGCGCTCGAGCCCCCCTGCCACACAGACCGGTGTGACCGGTCCAGCCGCTGACAGACGTTTCTCGCCCGCGCCCGGCCACCTGTGTTGGTTACCACCCGCCACCTGCATACCACCACCTCGGCCCCTTCAGCCCCTTTGACGTTGCCTGGCTGCACCCGCTCATGGGGATGCCCCGGTGTCACCGCACGGCGGTGCACATGGCGCTCCGGCCACCCACACGCCTGCCCACCACGTGAGCCCCGCCATCCCCGCCACCCGCAGGCCCGTCCAGACCAGCTCCACGTCGGTGTTCGTGGCTGGGCCGCCCGGCAGCGACTCCCGGCCCCCCGTGCCGCTGGAGATCCTGCCGGCGGGGGAGTTCGAGCCCGTGTACCGCCTGCCGCTGGACGTGCAGGTGGGCGATACGGCAGGGTGCGGCACATGCCTCTGTACGGCAGGCATCCCCGAGTGTGGGTGTCACTTGTGCGCGCGGTGGCGTGGCACAGCCCTGTCGGGATGGAGTGCGCTGGCTGCCGCTGAAGGCGTATGTATACGTCTGTCGGGATGGAGTGCGCTGGCTGCCGCTGAAGGCGTATGTCTGTCGGGATGGGCTGAGGCCGTGGCCGAGACGGCAGGCTCCTACAGTCTGCCCGAGATGCGACGTTGCTGCTGCACGCCCTATCGCTCCTTTTTCCTTCTGGTGTGCAGAATGGCGAGCTGCCGGTGCTTCCGCTGTCCATCCCTGGTGCCGTCACCTTTGCGCGGCTGCCCTCGGGGGACCCCTCCTACCTGTCGGGCAGCGACTGGTTCGTGTACAAGGTGGGGCTGCACCCGCATGGACACTGGGAAAAGGGGCACGTGGCGATGGCCGCTGTACTGTACGGAACCTGGTGTGTGCGGGTACGTCAGCGCACGAGAGGAGTGTAAGAGGGGCGGGCTGTGGGCTGGGAGAGGCTCGCGGTACGCTCTGCGCTGCGCGGTAGGGCGCCACGTGGCTTAGGTGGTACACGGGCACATGGGTGATGGTTGCTGCGCGAGGGGCAATGTAGGGGGGAGCACTGGGGCTGGAGGGCAGGTCTGTGGGACAAGCCTCAGGTGGCACAGGTGCTGGGTGCGGCCACGGGACGCTGTGCGGACCCGCCCCAGCGCCTCCTTGCTTGTCTGCTGATACGCCCTTACTGAAAC
This sequence comes from Chlamydomonas sp. KOR1, assembly GCA_036984285.1. Classification (NCBI taxonomy): domain Eukaryota; kingdom Viridiplantae; phylum Chlorophyta; class Chlorophyceae; order Chlamydomonadales; family Chlamydomonadaceae; genus Chlamydomonas; species Chlamydomonas sp. KOR1. Next base: position 13,577 of record BQMZ01000019.1, on the reverse strand, counting down.
GCCTGCTCCCCTGTCCCATTCCACTCCACCTCCACCTGCAGTTCGACAAGCAGCAGGCAGGGCTGGCGGGGCTGGCCTTTGATGAAGGTGGGTTGGTGACAGGCCTGCTTGCGAACCAGCACGCCAACAAACCGACGTGTGACCGGCTTCCACGAGACCTCCTGTGCACGTTGACAGCGCAGAGCCGTGCGCCCGTCAGCATGCGCCCCACCGCGTGCTGTGCCGCTCTCTTGCTGACCATGCGTCCGGACCGTATTGCTTTCCAGGGCGGGGGTCTTGCATTTAGACCCTTCCGGCCGAATCAAACATTTACAACGCCCTCACACCGCGCCCGCAACGCTCCCAACACTATCATCACCCTCCCCACAACACCCTCACCACCGCCGCCACCGCTCCCGCCTGGCCGCAGGCACGTTCGGCGTGTTCGGCTACGTGACGGAGGGCATGGAGGCGTTGGGCCGGGTGGAGCCGGGGGACGTGGTGCGCAGCGCCCGGGTGGTGTCGGGGGCGGACAAGCTGGTGCTGCCGTGAGGGCGGTGAGGGCGGGAGAGGTGGTGGTGCGGTGCGGGCGAGCGGGGTTAAGGGGTGCCGTGAGGGGGGAAGGAGAGGTGGTGGTGGCTTGCGGGCGTGTGGGGGCCGAGGCGGGGAGCTGGGGAAGCACTGGGAGGGGGACATCCTGTCCTGTCCTGGTGGGGATGGAGGTTACGGCTCGGCCGGCGAAGCTGATCAGGAGTCTGTGGTGACCTGGGCACGGGGCCACGCGCTTGAGCCAGGGTGGTGATGATGTGCTCACATGGCCGGCTCTGTGTCAGTGCAGTTCTAAATCACTGAGTGGCGGGCTGAGAGGGGCGCTACACGGGGCCTGGTTGTGGCCTGTCAGCAGCAAGCAGATATGCTGTTTGCGGCGTTGGCGTTGGGGATGAGCCGGCGAGCTGCCGTACAGGCCGGGACAGGCGGGGACTAGGCAGCTTGCAACGTGAGCCTGTGTGTAAGCATCATGGTGCTGAAGGGACACGATGGAGGGGAGCGCAGCGTGGTGTGCCAAATTTTGGAGGGACGGGCTGTTTTTTCGCCACCACGGCACTGTGCACGCATGGCATGGCATGGCATGGAGGGCTCGCGGGGCACCTCCACTAAGGCGCTCCTGGCGATGGTTTGCGGAGGCCAGGCAGCGAGAGAACGGGTGGCTGGTGCTGGGGAGGTATGGAAGGCGTCGTTTGGAGCCCAGGACTGCCGGGAGATTTTGTGCTTGGGTCCGGGACTCCCGTTCCAACCTCACCCCTGCCGCGGCGCCGTGGGGTTCGTGGTAGTTGATTGTGGTTCTTAGGGATGGGGCAGCGCGCACAGGACAGCTACTGCACGCGGCACTGCCCTGCCCGGCCGTGTTGATGCGCAGGGATGCGTGTGGTGTTGAGGACCTGACAGGTGCAAGCGACGCGCAACCCGGAACAGCACGCCCTGTGTGGCAGTGCCAGGGGAGTCGTGTGCCCCGCACCGGTGGGTCGTAGCTCGTAGGGCAGCAGATTGGGGGAAAGCAGCTTCCTTGTGTGAAGGCCCCGCGCCCCGGCGTCCAGGGCCCCATGGCCCGTATTGCCGTTGGAACACTGCAATGCCCAGGCAACCAGGAACCAAGTGCGTCTGCCGTAGGTGCACTTCTCGGCCGCCCACAGCCCCACACACATGGCCGTTGCACAGCACGCATATGGCATCGTATGGTGCATGTTTGCGGCTCAAGGCTTATCGGCGTGTATGGGAGAAAGCACGGCGAGGCTTGCAGGCGCAGTAGGAGCGCAAGGGACTCCCCGTGCAGCCCCGTGGGACTCCCCTGAGCATGGCCTGGCGCTCTGCAGTGGCCCAGCGTAGCCACCGCAGCGCGTTGTTGCATATGCCATCGCATTCCTTCGGTAATGACAAAGCTCCTCTGATTGATGAGGACATGTAAAGGATTTGCGCCTTCCAAGTCGCCTGTCCACGGACTTGGGGGCTTTACACACAGCCATCGCGTGCCGACTAGCGGCCCTGCAAAAGCGACTTAGCGAGATACGCGGCCTGAGGGAAACGTATGCCCATACCCCAGTAGCATGTGTGACGCTTTCGTAATTAGTGCGTCATGAGGTAGTGAACACCCCGGGCCAAAAATGCGAGGGCGTTGTTACGGCCTACCCAGAAGCTATCGTAAGGGGCGCCCATATCCTACCGATGTCTCAGGTCAAGGATATACGGCGAGACGCTATGAACTGTACCGGGAGTTAATACATGTGTCATATCGCCCGGGGAGCACCACCGGCGGTTACTTTGGTGGGCGTGTACGTCGGGGGGAAGTCTGCCTAAGCCGCTTACGGCAGACAGCATACGGTTTGACCAGTAGCAGCAAGCTAGACTTGACTCGTTTAGATACAATGTACTCGGGGGCCTTTTGATCGTTTTGCTTCTGCATTACATATAGACGGAGCGTGCGCCTCTACGAGGAGCATACGCGGGAGGCCGAAGGAGACTATAGCAGTTTATCCTTCGGGTATCTGTAGACGCTTTGTGCTTATCGGGACACAGCCCCCTTGCATGGTCGCTGCGTCTGCGACCCAATTGCCTGCGCCTTCGTCATTTACTGACACAGCCGCGAACACTATAAGCCAGAACATATAACTTTAAGAGGACTTTGGCGTAAAACACCTCCAGCAGGCGATGGCTAGCGGTATCAGATGCATATAAGTAGCGGCTGCATGCGGATTCAGATGGCAACAGGCAGCCTGTTGGGTACGTGCGCTGCGCCGTCAGAGCAGAAACTTGGCAACTTGCAAGAAGATAATTACAACGCAGTGTCGTCGGCGTGCTGGCGGCTTTCTCAGGAATTGGGGCCAACAGCTGTCAGCAGCAGCGTACAGGACGAGGACGGTACACCGCTCTGTACCCTCCTAGCTATGCCCCCATGCCCCTCCTCGCTTTCCCCACCTGCTCTTAGCCACACCAGAACCATCTCCACGCCTGAGCCTCAGCGCTATGGAGGCAGCAGCATCACCGGTCAGCGTTGCTGCACCGGGTTGCATGCGTCAATGGAAGCAGCACCAGCACCACTTCTCGGCGTCACCCCACCAGTAACCGCACCAGCCCACCTAGACAGCCGCACGACCCAGACAGCAGCGTCCCATCCAGCCTCCCACTCGTGCGTTCCCGGCCCCAGCATCCAGTCACACCCATGCTCCTCCGCACGTGCCCAAAGGCACCCCTGCCGCCCCGCCACCCCAGCCTCCGAATGGCCGGGGCTAGCCACGCTCCGGAGCAGCACCAGCCCCATGCTGTTGGCCCTCACGCTCGTACTAGCATCCAGCTGCGCACTGGGCTCCGCGGCAGCGGCCTCAGCGGCATCCAGGGACAGCGCAGCCTCCCGCTCCAGGGCCCTCTCCTCATCCGGCTCCTCGGCCTTTCCCCTCTCACGGGACCCGGACGCCCACACCACCCTCCAAGCCGCAACCACTAAAGCGGCAGGCGGAGGTAGTGGCAGCGGTGGGGCACGCGATGCCCATGCTGCAACGCAGCGCTGGGCTCTAGGGAATGCAGACGGAGGCGGGGACGGCGGGGACGGAGACGACGCGCTGTTGAGGGAGGAGGTGCAGACGCTGCGCAAGCGGCTGGACGAGGTGCTAGACGCCATTGAGAAGCGCAGCAGCGAGCGACGCAGCCTGGCGGCAAAGGGCAAGCGCGCCAAATCGCCCAAACCCTCCAAGCCCCCTAAGGCCACCAAGCCCCCCAAGGCTGGAAAGAAGAAGAACCAGCCTCCCCCGCCGCCTCCTGCCGCCAAGCCCTCCCCCTCGCCCCGCCCGCCCTCGCCCCGCCCGCCCTCGCCACCGCCCCCCAAGAAGAGCCCCCCGCCGCCCGATATCGTCAACCGCGACGATTCCAGCCCTCCTCCGCCGCCTGCGCTGGCAAGCGAGCGCTCGCCGCCGCCGCCGGTACGGCGCCCTCCGCCGCCGCGGGCCGGCGCCGTGGAAATCCCTCCGGCGCCGCCGCAGGAGCCCACCTGGCCGCCGCTGTTCCCCTCGCCGCCGCCGTCGCCCCCAATGCGGCGGCCGCCCATGGAGGTGCTGCGCGCCGTGGGGGAGTACCGCCAGGTGCGTGCGGGCGAACATGTCGTACACGGCGCTGGGGTAAAAGCTTGTGTATGAAGATGGCGATTGCGAGCCAGTGTGCGCGTGTCATGGCCGGGGAGGCTGAAGGGTGTTTGTTGTCTGGAGCGCCACCAGGTGAGCCAGCTTGATGGGATGTCAGCAGCTTGGGTGGCTTGTGGGCGCTGATGGCGAGCCCTTTCTCAGGCGCCAAGGCCCTGCTGAAGTTTGCGTAAAGGAGTATAGCCATGTGTGCTGGCACCTGACAGTGCGGTGCGGAATGCGGGGTGTAGGCGCGAACTATGGGGTTAGGCAGGCAAGCAGCCCGTTGGTTGGAAAGGTACGTTGGGCTGACATGAGGTGCCTGGATTGCGGCCTGGCGTGGACGTGGCTTGTTGTTGTTTGGGGAGGGGCGTGTACCGCGTGCAGCGCGAGAGTTGCACGGTGGAGTGGCATGGGAAGAGGAGCGGTGGGCAGGCCATGGCCATGGGCTGGGGATGTCGCTCTGGGCGCTGCGGACGCGGGCACCACGTGGGCTGGCGGAGATGGTGGCAGCGTGGGTGTACATGGGCAGTCTTACTGCACGGCCTGGGGCGTTATTGAAGGCCCTACTGGAAGGCAGCCGGGCGGGGCAGCCGGCTGTTGTTCGTCACTCCGGCGGCAGGACCTGGGTGGGAAGGACGTGCCAAACCTGTTTGGTGCGTACCCACGCAGACCTCTGAGGCGTGGTACGGCTGCGGTCTGAGGCCCAGCAGCGCAAGATGAACTCCCGAGCCCGCTCTTGCGTAGTCGTACCGCACACCACTTGCATGGCCGCACTCATCTGCCGCCATGCCGCCGTCCCTGCCCCATCCGCTTCCCGGCCTCGCCGCCGCAGGTTGGCATCAGCAACGTGGTGGCTGTGCACATGGTGCACGTGCCGGGCACCGACAAGTACCTGTTCATGGAGCGGCCCAGCGGGTACCACCCCTTTGACAAGAACTATATTGCGGGTGGGGCGGGGTGGAGGGGGCTAGGGAGGCGCGTGCCGCTGGGGTGGGGTTCACGGAGGGGCGTCACGGGGCGCTCCGGCGGCGCAGGAGGACCATCTTGCAAGCATGGGCAATAAGTTCAACGGGTCCTGGGCGTTTCGCATGGCCCAAACCCAAAAGGTCAGGAGCCCTTTAAGCCTACGGTTCGTGTGGCAGTGAGCGGCTACGCGCCCCTCAGCCTTGTTGACATAAGCACGCCCCGCCCGCAGGCTACTACGACCTGGCCGCCAACCGCTGGGAGAACGTGTACTCCCCGACGGTCTGTTCTGCTGCGGCCACACGCTGCTGGCCAGCGGCGACGTGGTCATCGTGGGGGGGCACCAGGCCAACGCGGGCTACCCCGACGGCATGAAGTCGGTGCGCATCTTCGACAAGTCCACCACGCGGCTGGAGCTGGTCAAGGTCAACGAGATGGGCTGGAGGAGGTGGTGGGTGCGGGGAGGGTGGGGGCCGGGAGGCTGGCTGCTTTGATGCTCCTGGGCAGTGGATACCGTATGTGTAACTCCCTTGTGCTGATCGCGACAGAGGCAGGTGCCAGCCACCAACCTGCCTGCCTGCTCCGTGCCCTGCAGGTACCCCTCCGCCACGCTGCTGCCCGACGGCCGTGTGCTCATCATGGGCGGCACACAGGTGGGTTGGGGTAGCCGCGGAGGTGGGGAGGGGGGAGGGGGTGCCAGCAGCTTGAGCGTACAGACCCGGCAGCACGCCCGTGCTGGCCCGTTAGGCGCATGACCAGGGAACAGGAGCATCGCCGTTGCCACCGGCCGCCTCGTCGCTGAGCTCAAGCCAGGCTCACGTTACAAGCTCCATCCGCTCCATCCTATCGCGGGCAGCCGGCACCCCAACACCTCCGCGCGCCCTTTGCTCGCTCCGCAGGGCGTGGGTGCCGGCACCGCCAACAACCCGTTCTGGGAGCTGTACAACCCCGACGACAACAGCGTCACGCCCTTCGCCATGCGCACAGGGTACCTGGACGGGGCCAAGCAGGTGCGGCCTTGGGGCTGGGGACGGGAGGGCGGATGGCCGGGCGGTGGGCTTACGGCCTCGTACGGGGTGGTTGCAGTGGCCGTGGGTCGTTGTGCGGTACATGGCAACGCGGCGCAGGGGCCCTCACGTGCTCCAATGGCGGGTCCTCGCAGCCTCACGTCCACTAATTACGCCTCATGTGTTGCGAAAACGTAGCCACAAACGCTGCTATTGAAGGATCCTTTCGTGGTCACGACCACCTGCTGTTAGTGTTCTCAACACCCGCTCGCCCCCTTGCGCGCCTGCCACATACCGCCGCAGGTGTACTACCCGTTCAACTACGTACTGCCCTCGGGCCTGCTGTTCACGTTCTGCGGGCGCGGCGGCTGGATTGTCAACTGGCAGCGCAACGAGTGGCGGCAGAACGTGCCCCGCCTGCGCGGCTACGCCAACACGCAGTTCCCCTTCACGGGCACCAGCGTCATGCTGGGGCTGTACCCGGAGAGGGGCTATGAGGTGCGCACCGCCACGCACACCGCTTGGCACCTTCCTAGACCACTGTTCCGTGACCACGTGTGCGTCCAACTGTGTGGCGCCAGCAAGGCTACCTACGACACCAGCCTTGCGCTCCTTGTTTCGCATACCGGTGCCAGGGTCCCTCCTGCCGCAGCGTCAACCCGCGCCACCCTATCGTTCGCCCCCTAACAGGTGGAGATCATGCTGTTTGGCGGCCAGAACGAGCAGGCCACCAAGGACATCACCATGATCGCCTCCAAGAACGCGCAGCGCCTGCGCATGGCGTTCAACGCCAGCACCGGCAACTACACGTTCTTTGGCGACGACTACGACACGTGGGTGGAGGAGCCCATGTCACGTGGCCGTGTCATGCCGGACGCCACGCTGCTGCCCAACGGCAAGGTCGTTCTTCTCAACGGAGCCAACGTGGGTGCCACGTGTGCATCAGGGGTTGGGGGGGAGTAAAGTACTAGTGACGCGTGGAGGAGGTAGTAGTAGTGATACGGCAAGTAAGGGGCTGGGTTCGCGGGAGACGCCCACAGGGCGTTGTTGCGCAGTGGGGTCCTGAACTCCTGATGCTACATGGCGGGCTGATGGCACGGCAGGACCCAGTGCGGCTTTCCTTGCTGTTGCACGTGTGGCGAATGACAGCTCCCCTGAAGTTGGCTAGCACGACCAGAGCGACCCACCCGAAAGCTGAAGGAGTATCAGGCCGGAGCAAATAGGGTAAAGCATGGGTGCGCACTCTGGTCTAGCGCCGCCCTGTGTCACCGCCAGCAACTTGGCCGCCTCATGCCGCCTGCACCCCCTGCCCTCCCTGCCCGCGCACAGACCGGCCTCGCTGGCGACTCGTCGGGCGGCGGCGAGTCCCGCGCCGACTACCCTGTACTGTACGCCGAGATATACGACCCAGACGCGCCGCAGGTGGGGTGGGGTACCACACGCTTGTGGTGCTGTGTCGCGTGCTGCAATGTGTGCGTAGGCCTCCGCAGCAGACGCAGCGGCGGCCATACTGCACCGCACTGCAGTGCCCTGCCGTGGTTCTTGGCACAAGAACGATGCACCGGCACCCACGTGCCGGCTTCCTGAGGTAGCCCCCCGCCCCACACACCAGCTCCTAGTGGCCTGCTGGACCCTCTCACTCTCTTGCCCCAATCCCTGCTCCCGCCCGCCACCCCAGGGCCAGCAGCTGACACGCACACGCCCCTCGTGCCCCTGCTCCTCCAAACTTACCCTCACGTGGATTACGTGAATTACCAGCCCCCGGTCACCTGTTGCCTCTCACCCGTACCCCTCCATTCCCCCACCCCACACCCACAGGGCCAGCGGCTGACCCGCATGGCCTCCACGCCCATCGCGCGCATGTACCACTCCGTGGCCGCCCTCACCACGGACGGCACGGTGGTGGTGGCGGGCTGCGACCGCTGCTTCAAGTTCAAGGTGGAGGACGGAGTGCCCTTCTCGCCGTCGCCCACCAGCAAGGCAGAGGTGAGGCGGGAGCGGGGCTGAAGGCCAGCGGCTGGGCGGGTCACCGGAAAGGCTGGCCCAACAATGCCCAACACCGTAAGAGATAAAGCTGTACAACGAACTAGCGGGTTTAGTGGTGTCCCATGATGGGTGGCCGTTGGAAGACGTGACTGGAACTAGCCTTGGGTCATCTGCTTTCTACATTCGCCTGCTCTGACCTGTTGCCCCACGTGTGCCTCCCCGCCCGCAGTACCGCATCGAGGTGTTCTCCCCTCCCTACTTCTTCGTGGACGAGCTCAAGCCGCAGATCATCAGCACGCAGGCCGACGTGATGGACTACGGCGCCGCATTCCGCATCAACTACTGGTTCCCTGGGGCGTACGACGAGGCATCAACCGCCCCCAGCAACGGCCGCCGCGGCAACAACGGCGACGGCGCCATGCGGCTGACACGTGCCGTGCTGGTGGCGCCGTCGTCCTGCACGCACTCGTACAACACACACCAGCGGCTGGTGGGCCTGGAGACGGTGTCGGACGACGCCGCGGGCGGTGTGTTGGTGGTGCGTGGGCCGCCGTCGATCAACCACGCGCCGCCGGGCATGTACATGCTCTTCCTGCTCAACGGGGAGGTGTACGGCAAGGCCGCGTGGGTGCGGCTGCCGCGCATGTGAGACTGTAGCGAAATAGCATTAGATTAGGGCGATAGCTTGCGTGGATAGGTAAACGTTGGTGTTGCCAGGTGCGCTTTGTCTGACGCGTAAGATGGTGCGGCTTCAGGGGTAAGGTGGCCTGGTTGGAATAGCAGTTGGGCGTCATAGGTTGCGCAAGTAGCACCGGGGCTTAACTTAGGTTAGGGTTCGTAGTCCGGGACCGGCTCTCTGCAGACGGACGGGGGAGGAGAGTCCGCAGGATGGAGCATGCGGCCGGGTGGCATGCCGCAGTGATGCTAGGTATAGCAGCTGAAAAGCTATAGCAGCCCTTGCCAGGGATTGGCCTAGATTGCTTTACAGCTTCTTTTACTGCTTTCTTACTTCCTACGCAATCTGCTTTTGCCGGTCAACGTATTGCCAGCAGGGTGCGACTGCAGCACCGCAACACAGCTGTCCATGGCACAATGGCAGCCTGGCATGGCTGTCGTCCTAGGCTTCGTGATGATACGGTACTGCTTTACGGAAATGCCTTATGCGCCATTCATGGGTCTGGATCCGCGGTTGGCTGTCAAGGGTTAGCATCAGCGTTCCGGTCTTATTTGGCGGAAAATTCTGACCGTTCATAATTTCGTAGCCTTCGGGTCTGGAAATCCTGACAATCGTACATCTTCCAGGATTTCTAGGCCAATCCTGGAGGCAAAACCTCTTGAAAATCCTGATTCGGTCAGAATTCTGCCTCAAATTATCCTGACAGGCAGCCACAACGGCCGTCAAAATCATGATAATCCTGAAGACCGGGACACTGGTTAGCATTCATGCTTTAAATGTTCATAGGTTGTGCCCCTGGTACGGTATTCTGTGGCATGTGCCCGACATGCTCGCACAGGAATGTGCGTCAGCAACAGGGGACCTGATGTACGGTGGTCAACGGTGCAACACAGGGACTGTAACATGTTGTTCATGATCATGACGACACACTGTTCAGCGTACCAGTTCAAAACTTCAAATGAAAGCTGCTGGGGCCAAGGGCTTGGGGATGCGGGGACCAGTTGCAGCTTTCCAGCCTGTCCTGTGTCCACAGCCCCACACGGTGTCGTACGAGTCAGCAACCACTCACATGTCCTTGCAGGCTCCGGGCACTGAGGTGCTGGTAGATGGCGCGTCAGGTTATTATGGCCAGCGGGGCTGTAGGGCGGCATGGGTCCGCATGCAGCTTCCCTGCCGTACTGGGGGCAGGCGCCAGGCCGGAAGTCCGCGTGGCGTGAAAGTGCGCGGCTATACGCCCACGATCGGGCAGCTTAAAGGTAGGTTGTAGGGGCTGTTGCTTGTTAAAAAGTACTTGTCACTGCTCTTTTGCGTTTGTGCTGTGTCCACCCCAGACGCAGTGATAGGGAATCCGCTACGCGCTGGCTACGTATCGTGCGCCTGCAGACGCAGCGTGCTTCAGGCCCCTCTGTCCACTAGTTCCAGCGTCTACCGTCGTTGCTGGGTCGGCTTTTGGACCGAAGGGGCCTGAATCTACCAGTCGTTCTAATTTAGCATGGCCGCAATTCCAGAACCTTGCATCACGTGCGGAGGCGATGACTTTGTAGAATTCAAATCTGAGGGTGACCTCGTCTGCAGGGTAGGCTCTCTGGGCAGGAAATCCGCTTGCCGTGGGCGAAGCCCCTTGAACAGCTGCCTATGCAGCAAGCTCCGTATGCCTCCATGGCTCTCACGTGGCATGTATATATGATGTGTGTGCATCCTTGCGTCGCAGCACTGCGGAACCGTAAAGGAGTCTCACCTCATCGATGAGCGCTCGGAATGGCGCACCTTCAGCGACAAGGTAGGATAAGAGCCATCTGGACGACACAACGCTTAGCACGCTTAACAAGAAATATGCACAGTAAGCGCGCCTCCTTCCGTCCGGTTGTGTCACACCGGCCTGTGGGGGCATCCCCGCTGGACGCTGCGGACGCACCCCTATCCAGGGCAACACCAGCAGCATGGGTCCTGTATAGTCATTGACCATATGCGCAACCGTGGCCCGCTACAATCCCCTTTAATCTGCTGAAGGCCGCTTTGGCGCTTTGGTGGTCGCTCAACGGCCCCCACCAACGTGCTTTGCACCGGTTCTTACCGGCTCCACCTCCCCGTGCACCCTCGCTCCCGCCTCCTCGCTCAGGACAAGGACACCACAGACCCCAACCGTGTGGGTGGGCCCACCAACCACCTGCTGGAGGGGCTCACCACCACCATCGGCCGAGAGCGGGTGCGTGCGTGGCTCCTAGGGCCTGGCGGTTGCCCACACGTGCAACTGCAGCGGCATGCCACAATCTACGCATGCGCACCCACAGCTGCCCGCCTGCACAGCTGTGCGCCCACACAGCTGTCAAGCTCTCTACCCGCTAGGTTGCACGCATACGTGCACATGCGCCGCCGTGACGGAAGTGCACAGGGTGCGCTGGAGCTGCCCGGCGGCGCATGCCTTCTGCACCCCGTCCTCTGCCCACCCCCACCCGGTCAGGGCCTTACTCGAACCCCCTTCCCCTGCCCCACTTACCCTCTACCTCCGCTCCGGGTCCAGAATGACGGAGGGTTGTCCCACGCGCTGAACCGCATCCACGCACGCACCAACAACCCCGACCGCGCGCTGGTGGCTGCCTTCAAGGAGGTGTCCACCATCTGCGACCACCTCAAGGTCAAGGGCGGGGTCAAGGACAGGGCGTGCGAGGAGTACAAGGCGGTGGTGGAGGTGAGGCACCGGCTACGAGAGCGTGCATGGGGGCGAGGGCAGGCGGGTTAAAGTAGGAACTTTGAGTCGCAATGCCTGGCAGCGGCTACCTAAGGACCTTAGGGGCCGTACCGGCCAGGCTTGCATGAAGGCAGGGCTAGTCCTGGTGGGGCGGGTGCGTTCGCTCCACCACGCGGCCCTTAGTTGTCGCTGCGTGGCGCGATGAATTGGCCCCCCTGGTGTCGTGGCCAGCGGCCAAGCCACACTGCCTTAGTGGCTAGTACCCAACGCCCAGGCCCTCGCTCCGGCTTGTGCTCATGGTAGCTGCCTGCCCGCCCTCCTCTATGTCTCCCCCAGGCTAAGACGCTCAAAGGGAGGTCCGTCAAGGTACGGAGGGAACCGGACCCGGGGCCGGGGCTGGGGCGCGGTGCCGGAACTGCATCGAGTGCTGCGCTGAGCGCACGCTGTCCAGCAGCATCAGCGCGTGTGCCTCAATCGGTTGGCCAGCGTCCATCACATCCAAAAACCGTTTTGTGCGACCCCACTGCAGTAAGCGCTGCCGCAACCGCGTCGACTTGATTGATGGTAGTTTGATACGGAGCTTAATATTCCAATGCGCACGCTGACCCCACCGTCAGGCAGCGGTCATTACGTATACGCGCTCCCTCATATACCCCTTCCCTCCCAGGCCCTAGCCGCCGCCTGCGTGTTCCTGGCGTGTCGCCACGAGAAGCAGGCGCGCACCTTCAAGGAGATCACCGCCGTCATGGGCAGCGACGTGAGCAAGAAGGAGATCGGGCGCTGCTTCAAGGTGGGGGTAGGGGAGGGAGCGGGCCAGGGTCTGGGCGGGCCGCCTAGTGGACATGGGGTTACGTACGTACACGGGCATCGTCGACCTAGCATACGGTAAACAATGCTTGTTTCTGTCGCTTCCTACCACCAACCGTCCCGGTCCCACTGTTGGTCCTCCGCTCCCGCAGGACCTGCAGCAGCTGAAGAAGGAGGCGCTGATCAAGGGCGGCGCGCGGGGCGACGCGCTGGCGTCCTCCATGAACCAGACCGTGCAGCACCCCAAGGAGTTCGTGGTGCGTGCGGGGTGGACACGGGGGAGCGGGGAAAGTTGCGCGTAGACGCGCAGGGCATTTTTCGCGCCTTCGTGACTTGCTCCCACAACCTACATGCGGTCCTTGTACCGCCACCTCCACCTGTGCGGCGCTGCCCCTGCCCCTGCGCATCCTCGCAAACCCGCACGAGCCGTGCCGTACTGCCCACCTTGCCGTACGCAGCTATCGTACTGCAACGACCTCAAAATCGACTTCAAGGTCAAGAAGGCGGCGGAGCAGATCGCCATCAACGCCAAGCCGCAGGTGGGCCCAGTACCGGATGTGGCCCTGGGGACCTGGGGCACCCAGGATGCACGTGGCACGTGACATGCAGGCGGCGACTGGAGGTGCCCCCGGGCCCTGGGCCTGTGGTCGTTTGGTCGGCCGGTCATTGTAGATGACGGATTGGTGCGGGTGCGCAACTGGCATTTGTCGAGATGTCGGGGGTTTCCTGGTTTGCAGCCCTCGTGGCTTACCCCTCGCCCCCCCGCCTTCACCCCGTGGCCCCCAACCCCAGGACCGGCGCGTGGCGTGGGACGGCCGCACGCCCACCTCCATCGCCTCCGCCATCGTCTACATCACGGTCATGCTGGAGGAGGTGCGGCGGGTTGTGTGTGTGTATTAGCGGGTACCGTATACTTGCGAGAACAGCTGTGAGCAGGCGGTGTTGAAGCAGGCCAAGTGGAGCCACAACTCTGAACCCAAGCCGTTCTTCGTTCGCGAGCGGGGTTCGTTGGTGTGCACACATGCCCGCGCCTAGGACCTTTGTTTGGACGCCTTCTGGTTAGCCCCTCCTGACTTGAAGCGTAGCTCACATTACTGCAGCCAAGGCAGGTGGGGCATCTAGGAGGCATCCCAAACAAAGGTCTAGGCGCGGGCATGCGTACACGCCAAGGGACCCCACTCGCGAAGAAAATTCAGGCTTTGGTGATGTACCGTATTGCGTCCGGGGTCTTCGTGTACCGGCTGCTAGCATCGTCAGTGCCCATGTCTGTGCCAGCACACGTGCAGCAGCAACATGCGCTCGGC
>BQMZ01000018.1:0-190761 GCA_036984285.1 Chlamydomonas sp. KOR1 | reverse complement strand
CCTCGCTGAGCCCTCGCCGCCTGTAGCGGGCGCCTGGCCCTCCTGCTGCTGCTGCCCCGCCGCCTCTGCAGGCTCCACCATCACGACATCATCATCGTCATCGTCCACAAGGTCAATCTCCTCACCGTTGCTCTCTGCTTTCCTCTTCTCGGCCACCTTGCTGCTCCCTGCGGCGGCGTTACCATTCGACTCCTTCCCGCACCCTGCAGCTGGCCCGGAGTCGTCCGTCAAGTCCACCGACTCCACGGCCTCGGCCGCCGCCTGCCCCCGCTTGCCGCCACGGCCCTTGGCCGCCCCACCGCGCCCCGCCTTCGGGCCCTCCTGCGCCACACGGGTCCGCTCTGTGCGCCACAGGTCCCTGACCAGGGCCCAGACGTCCCCCGGCACAGCGATCCGGCGCGCGGTCTTGCCCGCCACGGCCGGCATGAGCTGGCCGTGGGGGCACGCAAGCTCCTGCGTGGGCGACTTCTCGACCTGTACCGAGGTGCCCTGCCGCTTGACCCAACCTGCAAAAACACGTGGGCACCGTTGGCTCCGGTCATGCACAAGGCCCCCCGAAGTAGGGACGCAACTGCAGCGGACAGCCTCGCCTGACAGGCCCAAGCAGGCCGTCCCAACGTTGCAGATAGATTATGAGATGTCAAGAGGCAGGCCCCACCTTGCAGCCACATCCTGGACACCCAGTAGCGCGCATTGGCAAGCCCCGCCGCCCTCCCGGCCTCCATCAGCGTGCACTCGTCGTCGCTGTCCGCCCGCAGGCCCTCATCGTCCGCCTCCGCGTCCTCATCGTCGCCCGCGCCCTTGTCCCCCAGCATGGCGGCTACGCGGGCGCGTACCTGTGCGGGTTAGGGCATTGATACACATGTGGGCCAGCACAGCCAATGACCAGGCAAAGCTGGCTGGGGCATCGCCGTATCGCCATGTGCCGTATCCTGCGTCAGGCTGTTGGTACGTGCTCTGGGTCACACCGCACTGTTGGACCAGCATGCGCAGTAGGACCTAAGCTGTGTTGGTGTCAGGCTTTGCCAGTGTCTTGTCAGGTTGCATTGCCGCGCCCCACCTGGTCTGCCCGGCTGCCCAGCAGCGCGGTGCTGAAGCTGCCCTCCAGGCACTCCAGGCACACGTCGGTTGCAGCCAGGGCGGGACCGCCACCGTGGCTCTCCTAAATGGACAACGGCAACAGGTCGGCCATTGGCCGCAAACTAGTCTGACAGGCAGTCGAGTACATCATGCAGCGCGACGGTAATCACTTGGTGCACCGAATGGCCAGCTGTGTATAGTCCACACTCCACAGTCCAACGCCCTACCGAGCTCCCGCACCTGCAGCCTCCGCCATGCCTCCGCAGACACCAGCTTGGCGCTGGTGGCCTTGCGGGGGTCCAACCGCGTGCAGCTCTCCCCTGATCCCGGCCGCTGCTCAGCGCCGCTGCTCCTCGCGTGCTTGGTGCAGACAATGCTGCTGTTATCGATTGCCGGCGCCGGCCCCTGCTCGTTGATCCACTGGTCCAGCCACTCCATCGCCACCCAGTACCCAGTGGGGCCGCCGTCCAACGCGTCCTTGCTTGGCTCCCCATCGCCCGCCGCACCGGCCTCCTGCACTTCAGCCTCGGCGCTCGGGCCGTCGGGGCCAGCGGGGTTCCCGGCCGCAGCTAGTGTTGGCGCTGGGGCGGCAGCGGCGGCGGCGGAGCCCGCCGGCAGGATTGGCAGAATGCTGCGCACGGCGCTCCTCCGGGCCTCCACCTGCACATTCCAGGAAACACGCACCAGATTTCAACCTCCAGCAGGCCGTTGGGAACGGGTTGCACGATGAAGGCCGTGCGGCACAGAAACTGGGACATACTCTCGCCTATGCGGCGCATCGCTTGCGGGTGACTACCCGCCGTCTGTGGTTGATACAGGCCGGGAGGAAAAGGAGATGCATGCACGCCATACCCCTCGCTGCTCGATGATCTGCCGGGTTCCCAACCCACCTGCGCCTCCATGGCCTTGCTCTGCCGCTCGTACGTGTCGCACGTGTCCATGAAGGCCGCCGCCTGCTCCGAGACCACCGCCTGCAGCTCCGCCGGCAGCGCGCCCACCTCCGACAGCGCCGCCGCCTCGCCGTACCCCACCGCGCGGTACACCAGCATGTAGGCGTTAGAGGACACCAGGCTGCGCACGGGGGCCGCCTTGGGCGCCTCAGCGGCCGCCTGCGGGGCGGGGGCGGGAGGGCAGGGCTGAAGCGTATTTGTCGGTTCGTGTGGGGCTACCGGACTTCACTCCCTTCGCATGTACCACAAGCATTAAACAGCAAGCGCGGTTTCGCGGTGCACCCGTGCCATAATCATGGGGTGACCTTCACCCTCGAGCGTGTACGTTTGGTTCTGGAAGAACACCAGCGCACCTGAGCGTCTGCGGTCGGCTTCTCCAGGTCTGCACTGGTGCCATTGGCATCAGGAGCTACGCTCTCGCCGGCTTTGGTAGTCGCTTCCTCCTTGTCCTCACCCTCCGGCTTGGCCACCGTTTCACCTTCCTGCGGCGCCGGCGGCCGCTCTTGGGGAGCGGGCTCCTGGCCTGACGACGCGTGCTCCTCCTTGGGAAGCGGCACCGCGGCGGCCTGCGCGACCGCCTGCCGCGTAGCAACGCGGGCCGCTGCGTCGCCATCACCGTTGGGCACCTACAGCACAGGACGTATGGACAGCCCATAATCCCCAGGACTGACGCCCGAAAAAGTCTTCACAGAACCCCATCAGCCTGCCGTGCAACATCAGCGCTAGGGCCAAGGACGATCCCAAACCCGCTTTGATGCGACCTGTGCACTCGGCGAACGTCGCACCATTCACCACCACACCCAGTTGGGGCTGGGAACAGCCGTCGCTCTCACCTCCGCTTCCCGCCGACTCATCTCCATGGCCTGGGCCATGTCGCGCTCCTCCTGCAGGCTGGCCCGCATCGCCGCCCGCAGCTCCCGGTCACTGTCCCCGCCCATGTCCACGTCGCCACCGCCCTGCTGCTGCTGCTGCTGCTGCGACTGCTGCTGCAACGACAGCGCCTTCGCCATTTGCATATCTTCGTCATCGTCATCCTCCATCGCCGCCGCTGCGCCCTTGCCCCGCTTCGCCGCCTTCCCCTTGGCAGCCCCGCTCGCAGCCCGCTTCGCGCCCCGGCCCGCGCTGCCTCCGCGCTTGCCGCCCCTCTGCCCCGCCCCTTTGCCCCTTCCGCGCCCCCGGCCCCGGCCCTTTGGCTGCGGTTGCTGCTCATCCTGCTCATCCTGCTCGTCCTGCGCCACCTGCTCGGTAGCTTCCGCGTCGTTGTTTTCATACTCGGGGTCATCGTCACCATCCGCCTTGCGGGAAGCGCGCTTACGCGACGCACCTGCATTGCAAGGGAGCAGCGCAAGTACCGTACGGCAGGAGCGGCTTTGGAGGTATCCTGCATTGGCGATGCATGCGCGGACAACAAATGAAAGACACGGCTGTGTGACATCCTACCGGCGGCCAAACAATAACCCAAGGGCAAATCCGTGCATATAGCGCACGTGCCCCACCTGATCCCTTGTTGCCCTCGGCGGCCACTGCCGCTGCTGCCGCCCCGTGGTCCCCGTGGAAGCCCGTTGGCTGGTCGCCCATGCACTCCGCCGTCTCGTCATCGAAGCGCCACCATTGGCCCAACCGCTGGTCCTTGATATGCGCCACTGCGAGGCAGAGGCAGCACATGTACCAGCACACGCAACATAGTTTGCGGAGGCAGCAGCGGCGTAGATCAGCTTGGAGCGGTCATGCGGGGGACGCAATCTGTGTTTACAACACAGGAGCAGGAACGCGACACTGACGACGTGCTTATAACTCATTGGGCAGCAGCAAACTTGCAGCCCTACACGCACCGTAGTGGCCGCTGTGCGCCTGGCCGCCCTTGTGGATGAGGATGGCGACCAGCTCGTACAGCGGGCTGCCCGTGGGGTACGTGGGCGGTTCTGTCTCGCCGCTCTTCCCATCGCCCTCTGCCTTGCCATTCACTCCACCAGCCGCTCCCTCCGCCCCGGCCTCCCCCGCTGCTGCCCCCTTAGTCACATCGCCCGGAGGCTTGGCCTCCGACCTGGGCTGCCCCTCCGGGGCCTCGTCAGCCGCTGCTGCTGCTGCCAGCACATCCGTGAAGTCCAGCTGCAGCGGGAACGAGAACTTGTCCAGCGCCTTGGCCTTGTCGCCCGTCTGCGTGGTTGCAAGGGAGAACCGGTGTGAGCTCCATTGCAAAGCAACCGAAACCGCAGTGACAGCATGCGAAAACCGACAGCGTTCTTCAGCCGCGAGGAAACACGCCACTTGAGGTCGCAAATGAGCGGGACATTGACGATTGAATGTGGGCTCGCGTCACTGGTTTTGGTTACCATTGGTCCTGACTGGGAGCGGATAGGATGAATGCTATCGTGGGTGTGGTGTACGGCCTGGGCTGCTGCTGCTGCTGCTGCCTACTGCTGCTTACGTTGGGGTTGAAGTAGAAGCGCTGCAGCGCCAGGCACAGGTAGGGCGGCAGCGAGCGCAGTCGCACACGGCGCAGCGCGTCCACCTTGGCGGCGCAGAAGTCGCAGCGGTACTGGTTGTCGCCGCTCAGCGACTCGGCGTGCAGCAGGCAGGCCTGGGAAAACGACGGAAACGGCGGGGTATCACACCACACGTGGTGCTCCCAGGCCTGACACTAGGAAGGCGCGCTGCCCCCAAATCGGCAACATACGTTGCGCAGGTTATGCTGCCGAAACAGTACGGTAAATAGAACCCTTCTAGGCTGCTGTTCGAGCAGGTGCGCTCAATAGGTCCTGCGCTTCTGCCAAACCAAGCGCTCACCAGGCTGTCCCTTAGCGACTCGAAGCCCCGCACTTGCGGCATGAGGTCGTAGAAGTCCTGCACGTTGGCAGAGCTGGTGGAGTCGCGCCCGCAGCGCTGCGGAAGGCAACGAGCGGGGAGTGCAGGGATCAGAGTGAGAGTGAGCACCTGGCGTGGAAACGCCTTTCCAAGCCCGGGTGCCCTAGGAAGCAGATGCACGCGCAAGCCGAACATGCATGAGTGACAATCCCCCAGCTTAAGAGCACACCTGGCAGGTGGTTACGTAGGACAGGCCGCCGCGGAAGAGGCGCTGCACCAGGAACTTGGCGTCCTGCGCAGCCAGCGCAGTGTTGCGCACGAGTTGTTTCAGGTTGCCAAGCGGCGGAAACGCACGAGAAGTAGTCAAGCGACGGTGAACCAGATGCGTATGTCCTGCCGAAGTTCTTGGATTCCGGGCGACAGGTATGTCTCCATTCTGGCAGCGCCTACCTGGTCCTTTGAGGAGGACATGAGCTGCTCCACGCGCGTCAGCAGCAGCTTGAGGAATTCTTGGCCGTCCTGCAGCACAAAAGAGCGCATTTCAGCAGACACGGACGGCCTTCATAACATGCCCCCTGGTGCACCCTGCTACCCAGGCTGCGCAATAAGAAGCTGCTCAAATACCTGCAACATGCGCTCCCCACAGCCTCCTTCCCGCGCCCTCGCCATGCTTGCCAACTCGCCATGCATACTATCGCTGCCAAGACCAGGTTCCGTTCTACAACGTCACGGCTTTGGTATTAGTGGACGCAAGCATGCATCATCTCCACCCGCGTCGAAGGGCCCGCCTGCCTGCTTGCCTGCTGCACCCCGTGGTCCAGCCCCAGCGTCTTGGCCAGGTCCTCGGTGTCCACGGACGCGTGCGGCCCAAACTGCATGCCCAGGAACAGCCGCTGCAGCGCACGGAAGATGGCGTGCGAGGCCACCTGCGGCTCGGCACAGTAGATGCCGTTGCGCAGGCTGGGGATGCCGTACAGGCACTGCAGCGCGGCGTTGGCGTAGCAGGTGTTGCCCAGGTTGCGCAGGCCGGCCGGGTGTGAGGGCTCCTGGGCGGGAGGGATATGACGGGTGCTGGTGAGCGACAAGCAACCGTGTCGGGGCTAATATGAGGGGAAGGCATGAGTACGCAGTGCAAGGGCTGCGGGCGAATGGCAACGGCAAGGCGTGGATTTAGACTGATCACAAGGGCTGTAGGCGGGGCGCTTAGGGGGGGTTTACATATGTACGAAATTGCACAACCTACATGACCGAAATGGCATTTCGGGCGTGCGCGCCTTCCCATTCTCCCCTAGAATGGGAAGGCACGTCCGAATTACGGACACGTCCGCAAATTTCGAGCATGCGTATGTAAACCCCCCCTTACACCTCAAGCAAGGAAGGGGGTCACGGTAGAAAATGCGCAGTCGCTGCAGCAGCCTTGGACGCTTGCTGGTATAAGCATTCCTCTGGCCCCAGAAAGCAGGACCCCAGCAGCCCTGGCACACACCTGACGCTTGGTGTCGCTGGGATCTGCCCCAGGCTTGCCAGGTACGACTGGTCCTTGACCCAGAGCCCCTTCTTGCGGAAAGACGTCTCAGGGGGTACCAACTGGCAGAAGCACGCCACGTTTTCCTTCCGGTTGGTTTTGCAGGGCGCCTTCAGGTGATCACATGGCCGCTTCTCTACTTTTAAGATTTCCAGCAGCTGCTTCTCGTCGATGCCGCCATTGCTGTTCAGTACGTTGAGCAGGTCCTCCGCCTTTCCGGCATCAATTATCCCGCCCTTCTTCTTCGGTCGTGCCCTACGCATGTTGCGCTGCTGCAATTCTATTTGTAGTAATCTTATGTATTATCGTACTCCTTGGCTTCCTTGGGCTGGGCCCTTGCGAGAGGCTTACACGCAATGTAGCGTGCCGTGTCCAGTGCCTTGTGCTGCGTATGCCATGGTTCATGGCTGATGCTGTTTTGCTGAAGCTACCATTCCATGTGGCATATACATGTGCCCCAGATCATCACCGGTTCACTGCGTTGAGAGATAAATTGAGGGGCCCTTTCAAACCAATTTCGTTGCACCAGCAGCAACTTCTTACTTGTGCGCGTGCGAAGGAGGCATACTAAGCTAGGATGCATACATCATCGTAATTGAAGCATATGAGTCCATGCACCATCTGCAGGGCTACCGGCTTTAAGGAAAGTCTACCAGTATGCCTTGCACTAGGCTCGCCTGTAAAGAGGTAGCTATGCTCAACACTGAGATCGATCAGAAAACCTAGAAACGCCATACACATCATCCGCAAGCCATGCGGGTTACAGACTCGTCCCAGTCGGCTGACGCACAGCGCCTGCTTGACGCCCTGCGGAACCTTGTGGACCATGTGGGCGAAGTAAGTCACGGCTGCTCCGGTAGGCCCCAAGAGTTATGCTGGGTTAGTGGACGGTGCTGGGTCACAGCAAGAGGGTGCTGGTGCCTGTTAACGACGGCTCCACCCCACAACGCGTGCATAGGCGTACGTAGAGCTATCCGGTCAGACAGCGGCAACGCAGGCCGTTGTGGCTGACCTCAGGCGTTGCGTGACTTTCTTACAAACGAGGTATGTGGGAGAGAGCCCACGACTGGGTAGGCGGACTGGTGGTACGTGTAAGCTAAGCACTACACTGCACGTGCGCAAGTGTAGCAGCAGCTTGGCAGCTTTTAGCGCGTGCATTTGTATGGGCGAAGCGTGGGTTTGCACTTGTGTGCAGCCTCATTGCGCGCAGCTCCCGCTCCTGACCCCTGTTAGCGCTGCTCCCGTAGGCTTGAAGGAGAGCGGCCGCCGCCCCCGTGGCTGCTTCCCCCTGCATGTGGTGAGGATTCCGCCCTCTGTACTGCACTCCGGCCAGTCGCAGCAAACGCCCACTGTAGTGCATTGCACAACGTAATGTCCTCGTGCGATTGAACATGATGTAATTTAGGACAGCGGCACACCGTACTCACCATTATGCCGTGCTTGTCGTGATCTCAACTCAACCGTAATGACCGTGTTTGTGTGCCCCCGGCAGCGTCACCGCCTCCCCAACCGAGTGGGCGCCACCTCTCACGAGGACCGGTAGGTTTACTGCTCGGACCTGGTTCCTGCACGTTACGTCCGCACAACAAGGCACTGCAGCATAGACTGCAGTGCTGCAGCCACTGCAGGCCTTTGGCTGCGCTGTAGCGGGCATGGCCATCCCTCCCACCACCCTTTCGTTTGCCGCACCAGGAGCCCACCCAGTCCAACGCAACAGGACCACGACCCGGGCCCCCTGGGGAAGCAGCAGCAGCCACAAGCGAACCCGCCACGCCCGTGGGTCCGCCGGCCCTGCGCCAGCCCTCCCCAGCGCGCGGCGGTGTCGGCCCCGCCTCCTCCGCCCCAGCCACGCCCATGCCCCGCCCAGGCGTGCACGACTCCGCTGCAAAGGGCCCACCGCCCCAACGGCCCCCGCTGTCCGGCGCTGGCCCGAGAGCCCCAGTAGGGCGCTCAGCTACCCCTGGCCGCGCCGTCGCAGCAGCGCGCAATCCTGCTTCTATGCCGCCGGCCGGCCGGCCCTCTGCCCTGGCTGCCGCCCGCAACCGCGACCCGTCGCCCCAGCGGCGCGGCGTGGCCTCTGCATCCGCACATACAGCTACCCCGCAGGCGGCCGGCCGAGGCCTCCGCGCACAGTCCCCCTCCACCCAGGCGACAGGAACCGCAGCAGCCCCTGGCCCGCGCACGCCCGGCGCTGCGGCCCCGGCAGGCACAACCTCGGGCGTCCCCTCCTCGGCCTTTGCTCCCAGCACCCCCCAGCACCAGGTGGTACCCGACGCGGCAGTGAGCACCCCCCAGCCAGCCAGCCACCTGCCCTTGGTGGCGCAGCGGGCCATGGCGGCGGCTGCCGCCATGGCGGACGGTGGCGAGCCGGGCGGTGCCGCCACGCCGGGGCACAGCGCAGCGGAGAGCGGGGAGGCGGCTTCAGGAGCTGCGCCACCACCCGCGGGCCCGCCGCAGCTGCCCCTTGCGTTCCGCCGCGCGCTACAGCGCTACCGCGAGGCGCTGGGCACGAGGGAGCAGCTGCTGGAGCAGCACCGGCACCGGATGGGTGGGTGAGGCCGTCTTGCTGATGGCCACCAAAGGGCAGTAAGGGTTTAGGCCCCAGGGTAGCTGGCTCACGGAAGCCACATTGTCAACTGTTGCGTTGCATCCCGGTGTATATGTAGGACCGCAGGGGAACTTGTACTCGGATGTGGAGCACTGAAGGTCTGCGGTCTGTTGGTCTTTGGTCTCCTGACTGCGCTGATGGTCCTGCGCAGGTGGCCATGCCACAGCGGACGGCCCTGCCGACGTTGTTGCCGCAGCGGGCCGCTCCTTCTGCTCCATGCTGCACCGTAGGCTGCCTGGCGGTGGGACAGGGGGCGTGCCACCTTCCTCGCCGGGCGGCGCGGCAGCAGCCCTGGCGGGGCGGCTGCAGCAGGGGCTGTCGCTGGGGGAGCCGCCGCGGCTGGCGGCACAGCGCGAGGCCGTGCAGGCGCTCCGGAGGAGCGCGCAGGTGCAGTTCTCAGCCATCGTGGCGGCCCAGACGTGGCTCACTCAGGTGGGCTTTTACTGAGCCTTCAAAAGTGTGGACGTTGTCCGGGCCATTTGCCGCGGACAGGCTCCATGTGCGCCTCACAAAAAAGTGGCTTCTTGTGCTCACTGTCTCTCGTGGAGCAATTCCGTCAACGCGCCTTGTACACGCTTGCTCCTTTGCACACCAGTCGCTGGCGGAGCTGTCCAAGACCCGCGGGTCGGGCGGGGGCGTAGCAGCAGCAGCCGGCCGTGCCGCGCTAGGCGAAGCGTGCTCCCGGCTGCTGGCGGAGCTGCGGGAGCTGCGCGCCCAGCACCAGCACACGCTGCAGCAGCTGCAGCAGGCAGAAGCTGCGCTGACACCCGCCGAGCAAGCCCAAGGTCGGCCGCAGTCGCGCCCTGGAACCGCTGTAGGCGGCGGTGTAGGTCGTGGTGGCGGTAGGTCGGATGGAGCGGGGCTGGGTTCGATGGTGGAGGCGGCACGGGCGGCGGTGGAGGCGCTGGGAATAGACCAGGAGGCGGCCGAGGCGGCGGTCATGTGGCGAAATCGGTTTCTTCGGGCGATGCTGGCGGACGTGCAGCAACAGCAGCAGCATGAAGATGACGGGCCGGGCGGGAGGGGCGCTGGCGGCCTGGGCTACGGGGCGCGAGGTGCGAATGTTGGCGTGGCCAGGCGGCAGCAGCAGCAGCAACAGCAGGCCCGTGAACAGCAGCAGAGGGAGCAGGCGCAGCAGCAGGCGGCTACGCAAGGTGAGATTGAGGCACGCGTTGTCAGCGCAGTGTGTCATGTAGGTTGGGCGCATGATGTAGGGTTGGGGCCATGCGAATGCGGGACGCTGTGCGCTGCTTTTGGGCACAACCAGTAACATAACACATGCCATTGCTATTGTCTCACTGCCCCCGTGCACGTCCCCTCGCAGGCAGCCGCTGCTTGCGCATGCGCATGCCCCTGGGCGTGTGGCTGCCGCACGCCATGTGGGCCCACGCGCCGCCCTCCGCCGCCGCCTACCCCTCCCCATCCGCCTCCGCTGACGACCTGCAGCTTGCAGCCCGCTCCCTGGCGTTCGTAGCTAACGCACGGCCGGGCCAGCCAGGTGCTCCCGTCACACAGGGGTCGCAGGAACCCCCATGGCTCTGGCTCCTGCCACAAGCACACCGAATCCAGCAACCAGGGGGCGCACTTGCGACGCATGGAGTTGCGGAAGGAGCGCTGAGGGTGGCTGCAAGCGCGGGGGCTGCACCGCCGCCGCTACTGTGTGCCTCCGCCGCGGACGCCTTGGCACACGGGCGGGCGATGCTGCAGCTGCAGGCAACCGTCTTTCAGCTGGTGCTGGAGGGTGTGTTAGCGGCGCCGCTGCTGCCACTGCCGCAGCAGGCCGAGCGGGCGGTGGGTGCGCAAGTGGCAGGGCTAAGGCAGCAACAGCAGCTGCGTGGGAAAGGGGCCAGCGCTAGGCATGTGCAAGGAGGAGGGGGAAGCGGGAGTGGTGGATGTGGGGATCCGGCGGTGGACAGGCTGTTGGCGCAGTGCCGGCTAGCGCACCTACTGCTGGTCAAGGGGGCATGGACGCGGCTGTGCAGCGTGGTGGAGGTGGTGCTGGACGAGCAGGAGGATGGCGAGCGACAAGGTGTGCATGCGTAGGAGTGGTGCTGCTGATGCATTTACAGAGGAAGGCGGCGACGTGGGGAGTTGTGGTGCGCGTGACGTGCTGAGGGCAATCACGGCTTGCAGTGGGCTTTACCACGTGAGCGACAAGAGTAATGTTGTAATGTATCCGCATGGGCCAGGCAAAGGTCCAAAGGTCCGGACCCTTACATTTCTGCTCATACTTATCACAAAGGAATTATCGAATTATTGAAAGAACACTGTAATATTCAGGAGGCAAGCTCTTTGACTCTCTTTCCGACACGTCAAAACCCGAGTTGCCCACAACAACCCCCGGCACGTCGGTGGACATGCAGTGGCTTAAAACATCAACTTGCAACGCCAGGTTCTTGCATGCCCGGCAGAATGTGCCAGTGTTGCGCTTGGTCGGGCCCCGCAGAGGCCAACTCAGACCCCGCGCGAAAATGGCAGTGCCCCCAATCGACGGCTTTGGCAGCCAAAGCCCTGAGAAAAAAGCTGCTGTTGCCCTTCGGTCGCTCTTCACCTTCGTTGCGGCAAGGTGGGCTCCACGTTGCCAGAGGCGAGGCCGCGGCCTCTCATCTTCTGCCGAAAGGTCACGCTACTGAAATGGAACCGTCCAGGCATTAGCAATAATTAGTAGAAGTCCTACACATGTAATTGCTTGTACTTGTGTCGGCCCAGCACTCCTTTTGGCGCTTTCAGTATGGGCCCCAAGTAACCACCCGCATGCTGTTGAACAGCACCCGTGAACCGCACCTGACACCCCGAGCCCCCGACATGTGCATGCTGCCACACCGACCACATAGACATCATTAGTCAGCCCAAGCCCTTCTGGCTCCTTTGGCAGGCTCCGCCTAAAGGGCCAAAGGCCCCAGTGCTCACAGCTATGCCCCCGCCCCGCTGCCCACCTGCAACGATGCCCTTCCACCGCCACGCCTGCAGGATTGTGCTGGAGCAGCTGCAGGGCCCCGCCGGCCCCACGCTCAACGGCGCCACCTCCTACAACGAGCAGGCCTACCTGGACCTGATGGACTTTCTGGGCGCCCCCATGAAGGGCGAGGGAGGTGACGAGTGGCTGGAGGCCGTCATGCGCAAGAACCACGCGCTGGGTGAGCGCATAGCGGTGCCGTACGAGTGTCGTTCATGGAAGCATTGACTTCCTGAGGAGGGGCTTAGCCCACGCAATTCAGGCCCAGAGCTGTCGCCTTAGGGCCGACCACGCGATGAAGTTCGGTAGGCACGTGTACGGAACCCCGGAGCCCAGACCGGGAACGTAGAGGGCACGGGACTGCATACCGGTATCCCGCTTTGCCCACGCAAAAGGCAGTCGCATGCATGCAATTGTGCCAAGGTCGTGTTGGTCGCCTCACGGCACCCAGGGCCAGTAACGTCTTCTTTTCGGTGCCTGCCTATTGCACGTGGCATCTCATCACCCCAAGCCCCGCGGCTGGTGGAGGTCCGTGGGGCGTATTAGAAGAGCTGGACAACGTCCTTTCCCTCGGGTTTCCTGGGGCTTGTTGTGATCATTGCAGCCTGCCGATCTGCCACGTCCGTCCCTTGGTCCAGGCCTGCGGCTGATGGAGGTGCGTGAGGCGTATCTGGAGGAGTTCGACTACAGCCGGATGGCGGAGGTGGCGGGCCGGGAGACGCGGGAGGCCAACATGCGGCTCATGCGGCGGGCGGCCATGGCGTCGCTGCAGGTGGGCATGGGGCCGGTAGCCACCGCGCGAGCATGTCGGGGACAGGGCTGCGAACGAAGGATGCAGCGCTGTGGCCTCAGGTCGCGCATGATGGGTTATGCGGGTGGTTGCGACGGGTCAAGTTGCCCTGCATGTGGCAGCCGGGGGGCCGGGCCCGGGGGGCGGGGACTGGGAGTTGGATGCGTGGCGTAGGGTCTGTGTTTGGGACCGCGCGGTAAAGCATAGGGCTGTCGCATTCTGGCGGTGCAGGCTGGGCGGCGCTTGGGGCGGGAATGGGAGTCAGGGAACGGACCGGGGCCAGGCAGCTTTTGGGCGCTTGTCACTGAGTGGTGGAGGATGCTTTTGGTTGTGAGGGACCCAGTGAGGTGTGTCCACTTTCTACGTTACCACGGCCTACCCACTGCCCCACTCATGACAGTGCCGTAATCCCCTCGCCTACCCTGTTGCAGGCGTCCCTGGGCCCTGCTGCTGGTGCCGCATGCATGTCCATGTCCTTGGATGAGGACGGCGGCCTGGGGGGCCAGGGGCAGGGGCAGCAGCCGGGGGCGGGCGGCGGCGGTGTGGCGTGAGCGGGTGGCTGGCGGGCAGGCCCACAGGGATCCAAGAGACTGGACACGTGGTATGTTGGGTGTAGGCAGTGTCCCTGCCGCTTGGTGCAGTGGCGGATCAGGGGGCTGTAAGGGTTGCGAAAATTATGTGGTGTGGTACGCAGCGTGGCGCAATTGATTCGTAGTCTAGCCTGTGTCCCAGCCTGTGTACTTGTACATCGTGTTTTGAGCGTTTCGATTGCCGTGAAGATCAAGCCTTGAAGATGTGCTGCCTGTTATGCGCGCCCGCAAGTACGTGGCCATTTATTCCTTATGCATCGCATGAGCTGGTGCTGTTGAGCGCGGGTTGCGGTCCCGCACCAGTTGTGCCTGTTTCAGTCCTTCGAGCAGTGTGGCTCAGTGTGTAGGTACAGTACAATCAGGAGTTCGCCCATGTCGGCTGTATAAAATACCCACGGCGCCACAGGGAGGAGGCAATTGCCCCCCTGGGCGTACGAAAGCAGCAGGACCATCTGCGCTGCTTGTTTGGTCGCTGCATGATAGGGTCGGTCTGCATGTGTCGCTCTTGCTCTCCGGTGTCTTCGTAAACGGATGACGCTCTCGTAAGGCGAGACAAGAAACCGTGTGAGCACGCCCGTCCACCTGGAGTAGTGTTCCCACCTTGCAGTGCTCCTGTACCATTATGCAGAGCTGCGTGTACCAGAAATAACTGCTGTACCTACCATGTACCATACGGTGCGTTGCCGGTTACGGTATGTCGTGGTCTGTCGTTGGCAAAGGCCGATGTAGGTGACGTGCAGCGAGCGTTTCCTGTTGCGGCGGCACACGTGTGCGTAGCACCTGGTATGTAGCGTGCTGCCAAGGCGTTTGCGTAGCACTGCATTAGAGCTGTGATCGTCCCTTCATTTGGAAGCTGGTTGTACTTTGGCCTCTCTTGGTATCGGTGGAGTTGCAAAGGCGTTTCGTACTTCGGACTGCGTAGGCGGGGCAAGCTGGTGCTTTGCATGAGCCAATCTTGCTGAGCCAGGAACCGGAGGCCACCGCTGTACTGATCGCAGGGCTCGTTGCTCGGTTAGAGTTGTACCAGGGTATACCACGCTCGATCTGGCTGGATTTATCGCATTGCGGTGGTGCCACTGTGTGCGCTGTGTCAGGCAAGACGGCCACAGTTCGGATGTGAACTGGGGAGTGTAGCACGCTTTCCTCTCCATTGCCGTCCCGTGTGAAGGACAGCGGACGATACTACCGTAGTCGGAGCATGTAATCTGCGTGTGGAAGAGAGGCTGGAACTCTCTGGAAGACGGGTAGACGGCAGCCAGGCAGGGGCAGGCGTACAGGCCCTTAGCGGCATAGCGGTTGCCCTTGGCGTAGACCACGCAATAGCCAGCCAAGCAATACTGGTTGTGCGAACAGCAGTGCCCAGCCTCCCCCACCTGTACCGGTATAATTGCTAGCAGCTTCCCTTTCATAGTAGCGGAAGCGCGAAGCCCACCCCCTGCGTTCCCATAGCAAGTCCGTAGGTCTGACAGGAAGCAGTCAGTTGCTCTGCATCATATTTCCAGTCGAGGCAGTCCGTGCTCCTCTACTTATTCTAACCTCATGACATACTCAAAAAGCCTACCAACCGTACTTCCTGCCTGCTTTCATACTCGAGGGACAGGCTTGCCAACAAGGCTCAAAAGTCAAAACCATTGCAGCTGCACACCACCTTGCTTGTGCAGCCCACATCTTCCACCCGACGAGGGGCTTTCCAACAAACAAGCATCTACGGCCTCTCAGCCCTCCACCATGTTCCCCACGCAGCTCTCAGAAGTCTTCCGGGTAGCGCTGTGCAAGGCCGTACAGACCCAGGGCCCCTCCGCCGTGCAGGACCACCAGGTGACCCGCGGGACGGCCAAGCGCAGCAGAGACCTCCTGTGACGACGGCACCTCCGTGCCCATGGCCACCTGCCCGCAGCCCGTACCGCTGGCCCCATACGCTGCCCCGGCATGTGACGCTGCACCCGGGATGGACGTTGTCCCCGGGGCAGCAGGTGGGGGCGCGCCTGTTCCTGGAGCCGTTTCTTCCGTGTCAGCTGACGCAGCTGCTGCGGTTGCTGCTGCAGCAGCTGCTGCGGCGGCGGTCGCCTCCCTGCATGCCCACTCCCATGCAGCCAAGCTGTAAATGGGATCCAGCGAGATGCCGTACCGCTGGGCCACCTGCGGGCAGTGCAAGTACGACAGCTGAGGCAGTCAGGTGCACAGCCGTCGGTGCCCTGAAGGGATCTCCTGTGCCAGCCCAGCCTGCCTGCTCTGGGCATGGCGGTGGCGCGCAAGGAAGAGTAAGACTCACCCGTAACACGAATCCAGAACCGGAGTCCCAGAGTGCGCATTCGCCTCGTGATGACGCGCATGTTTCTAGTTTGCGGACCAAACTACTTACTAGCTAGGCTGGTCCAACATGCCCAATGCACGGGCGGCTGCGCCCCACCTGCTTGCAGGCCGCTACCTCGCCAGGCAGCACCGAACCAAACCGCCGAGGTGTCACCCGCGGCACCCACTCCAGCGACAGCGTGGGCAAGGCAGGCGGGTGCTGCGCCCCTGCCTCGCCCGAGACGCCGCTGCCTCCAGCCGCCTGATCGCGCTCTGCCTTCTGGCCGCCCTGGCTTGAGTCCAACGCGCCGCCCAGCCCCGGATCAAGGTCAAGGTCTCCGCCGTACGCGTCGAGAAACGCCCTCGTAAGGCTGTCCTGCTGTGCCGTATAGTACGGCAGGTCGCCCGCCAGCATGATGCCGACCACGCGCCAGGGGAGGCCCAGCAGCCAGACGCCCAGCGCGAGTCCTGCGGGGGGCAAGGGGAACAGAGCGCGAGAGTGGCACGTGGCAGGGCACGCGGCGAAGCACCACCAGCGGGGTTGAGGCATGTGGTTTTCTTCACGAGTGCTTCGGATGACACACAGTTCGCACGTGAAGGTGCATGAATTACCATATCACGTAGTAACTTAGCAGCCCTGGACAGGGTAGGGTGGGCGGGACATCCTGAGAGTCGCACACCTGTGTCGCACCACGAGCACACGGGCGCTCACCTATGGCGGTGGTGCCGGTGCCGCTGTCAACCACCAGGGTGTACGGCGTGGTGGTGGGCTGAGGCAGGCCGGGCAGCGTGCGGAGCACTCCACACCGCGCTGCGTTGACACCAGGATCTGCTCCTGCCCCTGCGCCGGCCTCCGGCCCCTGGGCCCCCGGGTCTGCCAGCCACTGCAACAGCCGTACCAAGCCCAGCAGGGCCCGGGGATCCGCCCCGCCCTCAGGGACCACCGCCACCTGCAATGCGCGGTTTTACCACACCAACCTTTCAGCAGCAATGCGCTTGCTACTGAGCGGTGGACAGTCGGCATGCACAGAGATCAGAGGCCTTGGGCCCTCCTGATTCGCCCGCACCCATCCCAAGCAGCCGGTGGCACCAGTGCAGTGCCCTGGTGCCACCACTGTACACACCTGCGCCTCGGGCGGCAGCGTGCGACGCAGTGCCTCCACGCGTTTCTCAAACATCCTGCCCCTGTCGGCGTACTCCGCACGTGTCACGTACGACACGGTGGTGCCGTACATGCGTGCGACGAGGTGGTAGCCCGTGGGCACCTGCGTGGTGCGGCCGCGAGTGGCTTAGCACTGTGACATTAAAGGCACAAGGAGCAAGGATTGCCATCCAGCACTCGAGACCTTCCTGGTCCAAAACCTCTGCACCATACGTTGTGGGCTGTAAGCTCCAATCATCATCCCGGCAATCTAGTCAGCAAGCTATGTACGGCACGCGGTCGGCCGTACCTTGGGCGGCTCCCCCCGCACCAGCAGGTGCGACCGCAGGCCCAGGCCCAGCTCCGCCGATGCCACGGCCACCGCCGCGGTGTGCGCGCTCTGCAGTCCGCCGCACGTCACCTGACGGGGCCATTAGGGTCAAATTCCAAAGGTAGCGAGTGAAAACAGGTAAGATGTAGCCAGGTGTCAGGCCTCCACAATAGGACTAAAGCATGGTCGGTGGTACACGCTTTGACACATGCGATCGGCATGCATGGCAAGTGGGTGTCCGTGCTGTAGGTTCCATGACAAGCCGTACCCGTCCGTTCCCTTACCAGGTCGGTGGCTCCCTGCTGCACAAGATGTGGCAGCAGCGCGTCCAGCTTCCGCACCTAGCGGGTGTGTAACGTGGTGTGGGACGGGTTGTCGTTCGTGCGGGATGTCCAAGGCCACCAGGGGCCAGCAGGAGTGCAGGCAGCGCCACGCGAGGCTGCAACGCCGTGGAACAGTCAACATGATGCAGTTCCCAAACACGTCACGTATGACTTGGAGTACCCGTCAACCTAACAGGTAGCGCGCCAGGTTAGCGTTTGGCACATGGACATGGACTGCCGGGTGCTGCCATCTCACTGGATGAGTGCCATGCGCCATGCGTACAAAACGCCAGGATTTGTCCCATCCGCACCGCCCGCACCTTGTTGCCCCCCAGCACGGGGTGCAGCAGGTCATCCCGCAGAATGAAGAAACCCGCCGTCCCGTGTTTGCATCCTGCTGGCAGCTGCTGGCCTGACCCCTCCGCATATCCGGCGACAGCGCCTGGCCTGACCATCACCTGCATCCCCATGCCATCCCCGCCGCAGCCTGCGCCGGCCGGAGCATACCCTGCTGGTCCGGGGTCAATACGGTTTTCTTGGTTGGTTCCGGCAACAGCCTCAGCGGTCTCCACCTGTTCCTCCATATGGGGAGAGGAGCCGTGCAGCAGGGGCTGTGACTGGAGCTGGGTAGACCCAAGGGGCTGGCTGCCTGCAGGCGCCTCCGCTGCTGCTAACTCCTGACCCAGGGTGATGAGCTGCACGGGTGTGGCTGCGCTGTGCCTCAGCCATGCCCACCGGGACAAGAAGGCGGCCAAGCCGGTGCGTGCGGAGGCTGCTGTGTGGCACCCAGCCTCCGCAGGCCCGCCTGCCGTTGCCGCCCTGCATAGGCCAGCTGCTGAGCTCTGCGCGTGTGCACGGCTGACTGCGCAAGGCGGCCACGGCCTGGCCCAGCGGAGAACGGGCCTGCCTGCTGAGAAACTTTGAAACGACAATATGTATGTCCGAGTGGAGGTGGTTGAGGTAGAGCCCGGCGCACGGGTGAGCATGAGTGCAGCTGTCAAGGAGCAGTCACTGCAACACGACCGCTGTTCCCGCGACGGCGTTCCACCAGGACGCCATGGTGCTACGTCAAAGGCCACGCTGTTGTTTTCTTACAATATGCTGCTATTGTAACCACACGGTCTGTATCGAAGGCAAGTACTATGCCGGTGACCTCTTGCCCAGGACTGGTGCGATGCGGGACGCCCGCAAGCCGGACAGTGCCACTCAGCGATACGATACTATACGAAAGAAGCCGCGGCGATGGTACAGTTCTAGTACAGTTACCTGGCGACGGTTTGAGGGCCGCCCGTACGGCTATTCGATGTCCTGCCCTGGTGCGCCAATAACAAGCTCGGCTGGCCTTCTCTGCTTTTCCCTGCGCACCCTTGCCTTTGCCAGAAACCAGTGTAAACCCAGGCTCCCTCAGGACATA
This sequence comes from Chlamydomonas sp. KOR1, assembly GCA_036984285.1. Classification (NCBI taxonomy): domain Eukaryota; kingdom Viridiplantae; phylum Chlorophyta; class Chlorophyceae; order Chlamydomonadales; family Chlamydomonadaceae; genus Chlamydomonas; species Chlamydomonas sp. KOR1. Next base: position 171,956 of record BQMZ01000018.1, on the reverse strand, counting down.
GTGCCGCCCCGCGGTGCAAGCATGGCATGCCAGACGGGTGGCAGCGTGGCAGGCAGCCTCTGCGCAGCTCGGCACCACCTGGGGTAGCCCGCAGAGGCGAGGGGAGCGCCGCCACGCCTGGCAACCTGAGCCCACAATTCATCTCTCCCCACCAGTCCCCACCCATGCATGATCCTTGTCAGATCTCTCTTGAGCCGCTACTGCACCCAGCAGCACAGTAAGCGAATTGATGGACTTGCACATGTGTAGGCTGTGGGGCTTCAGTTGGCAAGCCCAACTTGCCTTTCCCCAGCTGAGGTTTGTGGAGGGGACGCGTTGCGGTCGCGGTGCCGCGCCACACCCATCACCCCGAGATGGCAACGAGACGGCCCACCCACGCAAAGCACCACAACCCACCAGTGCCGGGGCCACGAGGCCGTGGGGCCTGCCAGGACATGCTGCTGCCAGAAAGGCCTCTCGCGCCAGCAGCCTGCTAGCACGGCAAGACATGAGACAGGGCAACACCGCTGCAAGTGCAGAGCAATAGGCTTCACCAAGGGCATGCAAGCAGGACGGCACGCCGGACCGCAACCGCTGAGGGGACCCTTTCCGCCACGGCAAGAGCAGCGTGGCCACAGGGTGTGCTGTGCCAGGGCCCAGACCAGGGCCTCTGCATGGCAGGCCGGACTGCGGCCGTACAGAGCCGTGCGCCTGAGCCCCTGGAGCAACCGCAAACCGACTCGGGCGGGGGGCGCGGGGCCGGAAACCGCGGAAAACGACCGCCTCTAGAAGTGATGGTATTGCAGTGAGTTAGCTAACTGCCAACTAGGGTGGCCGATGTCGCGATGCGAGCGCGCGCAGACCTACAGGTCGCAGGTTCGAGCCCCATTCCGCGCCGGAATAGCTCAGTGGTAGAGCGTTGGTCTTGTATGTGATGCTGCTCCGCAAAGGGTGCATCACATGGTAACCAAAGGCCTCCGGTTCGAACCCGGATTTCGGCACGGTTTTTAATTGCGCGGACTGATAGATATTGAAGTTCCGGGGCCTCTCAGCAGAGAGCAGTTGTCAACATTTGAATCATACAGTGTGGATGCTGCCCAACAACATTGATAAAACAAAATAGATGCGTGAGCCTTGGTCTGCAGCTTGGTGCAGGGCCCGCGGCATATCGGGTGCGTCGTCATATCGCGAAAGTTCGTAGTTCGACTAGGTCATGTCGAGGACAGGTGCGTAGGCAAGCATGACCCAGTCGATACTACACGCCTGCACTGTATTCAACAAGTGATTGCAACACCATGTTACAGTCTTGGCACCTATGCCGGGTCTTGCTCCAACGTGTCCAGACCCGACCGTGAACATGCGCCACGGTATCACCAAGAAGCCCAAGTGACCCTTGTCGACCCGTCTCTCAGTGCTATACACAACGACAAGTACAGAGAGGGTCGGGGGCGGGCCACATGGCCGTGCATTCAGGTCACTTGCGTGCTCACTACATAACAGGGTGTTCTCCCCTGCTACATAACCCCAGATAGATTGCGCATGAAGTGTCTGCAACAGGCACTTGTTTCGAGAGGTGGACGTGTCATATCAGTGAAGGGGTGAGTACAGGGAGTGAAGGTGGGGATCCCATGGTCTGCACCCATGACGCTGGAGGTACGAAACGGTCCGCACTGCATTGTGTCGTACACGCCTCGCTCCCGGCTTAGGTTGTCCTATCACCTCTGCCACCCACGCTTGCGTCAGCTGGCATCCATGCACATCCCCGGCTGCCTGCAGCTCCCGCGGCCAAACACATGCTTGTCACCACCAGGAACCAGGACCAACCGATGGCCACATCCACCAGCCCTAACCGACAACCCGGTATACCGACCTCCTGTTCCCCTCAGTGCGTCACTCGTCGTGCTTCAGGACACAGCTAGATGCACGAGGTAGGTGTAGGACGGTGCACCATCAGCTGTTCCGAAGCCCCCACGAGGCCGGCGCCGCCTCCAGGGCCGTGGTGCCCCCGCTGTCGGGAGCTGCGGCGTCCGCACCTGCCGACACCAGCAGGTTGTACACCTGAGGTGCACCAAGGGCGCCCAGGGAAACAACTGTCTCATTTGTCAAGAGGGCGCGTACCAGATCGCTCGTGGACGTGCTAGCAAACGCACGTTGATGCACCCAGGGAGACAGCATGTGAAACCAAGCAGGCCATGGTGGAGACCCCATGGAGACGCGCCGCCAAGATGCTGCATGCGAACGTGGTTCCAACCGGCTCACGTGCATACCGTACTTCTGGTTATCCTCAGGTGAGCGGCATACTGCTTTGTTTTCGCTTTTTGCGGGTTCTGCTAGGCACACTTTAGGCGCATTTCGAGCCGCCGACCTGGCCAGGCTGGTCAGCCCTCAGCTTTTTACCATTGGGACATGCAAGGTGAGTACCACTCAGGTGAGCGGGTGGGCGTACTCACACGAGCGGTGTCCTGCTGTGCCGCTGGAGTCGACGGTCGGCATGTCTACCCCTCCACCAAGACCTGGTTCCGCTCTACAACGTCACGGCTTCGGTATTAGACTGGTACATATACCGTACTTCAGTTGCCGTACGCCAAACAGCAGCCGCGCCACAGCTGCATGTAACACTGCATTCCTTCTCAGCAGCACAGCGCCTTCTATGATCCAAGTACGCATAGTCTGCTACGTAAGGTCCTCGTTTCCCTCCAGGACCCACCTCCTTCTGCTCCGTGATGGCCGCGTAGTGCAGGGGGGTCTGGCCCTCGTCGTCCCGCGCCCCCAGGTCCGCCCCCGCCTCCACCAGCACCCGGGCCGCCTCCACCGCCCCGCGGTCAGCAGCGAAGTGCAGCGCCGTGCAGCCGGCATCGTCCCTCGCGTCCACGGGAGTACCCTGCTGCAGCATCCGTCGCAACCCCTCCACGTCCCCTTCACCCGCCAGCTCGTGCAGTGTCCGTTCGCCCTGCAACGCAGCACACCCACTGGTAGCCTAGGTCAATCGAACCAAGGAGTGCACCACACGTGCATTGTATTCGGCCACATACTGAAAATGAGGATGTAAGTATGCCGTGTTCGAACAAGGGTCGCATTGGCTGCCACATGCGCAGCCTGGTGGGGAGCTCACCGTGGCGTCCTCGGCACCTGCCGCCTCCTCACCCGCTGCCAAGCTGCTGAACACGGGGCCCATGCCGCCCTTTGCTCTGGGCTGTCTCCCCTCCTCTTGACGCTCGTCCCACTCCGGGGCAACATGGCTCAAGAGCGAGGTGTACTGGGCCATCGCCTCCTCCTTGGCCAAGTCACCCAGCTGCGACCAGGCATCCCTGTCACCAAGCGTGAAGGTGATAGCGGAGCTGATCAAGGCTGCGTCGTTTTCTACATAGCTTTGTGCGGGTGAAGGGAGCGCGTCCTTACCATTTCGCTCTACCCGCCAAGTCCCAAAAACCTGGTCGCCCAGATGTACATTTCCCCGACGTAGCTTGCTTGTAGAGTCCATAAAATTTAAGCTTCACTTTATCATCAAAGCGCGTGTCCTTAGCAGTTACAGCGGCAGCTAGGAATGAGGCTGCTGCCTCGAAAGAACCCTCGAGATCATCCATTTTACAGCTTGAACGATATCCACGTCGTCCGTAGTGGGTTCATGACAACAACTTGGTCATAAGGCACTCGGTACGCAGGGCCGTTACGTGAGACACGATGTGCCGTGCGCGCGTGCCGTGCCATGTGGCAATGGGCGAGCGAGCGGTGGGCTCTCAGATCACCCAACAGGGGGCCGGCTGTGCCTACCCCTGTCCACGACACGCCCACAAGCTCTACCTATCGCACAGACTCCGTCGTAACATCCGTTGTCCGCCTCCCATGCCGTACGCACATGTACAAGCTCCCTCCCAGCTCCTCTACCCTGTAAGCTCCCCACTCCCCCACCTCTCCAGACCCCTCCAGCCCCCACATCCAAGACGCTCCTTAGTCACGTCATCCATATTCGCGACGTATGCGTGTCCCAAACGGCAGGTTACCGCATGGCACCCGCGCGCAGCACATCGATCATGTTGAACAGGGTCTTGGAGTTCTTGGCCTCAATCTGCTTCGCGAGGAACAGCGCTGCGTCCACGGTGCCCTCGGCGTAGGTGGTGCGGCCAATGACATTGTGTTGGAACTCGAACATGACGCTGCCGTCGCCCGACACCAGTTGGTAGGTGTGGTAGGCGTGCCCGTTGATGGCGGACTCGGGCACCTTCATCAGCTCCACCTGGGGTACCACGTCAAGCAAAGGGGGGCGGGGTGATGCAGCGACGCAGTGTGGATTAGGGCTGGTGGTGCTTCGTGGTACGCTGTGATGCGGTGTGGTGTGGTCCCGTACAGCCAATACCGCGGATACTGGGGAATGGCCAAACGAAAGGGTTCCACACGGAAGCGTCTGGGTCCTGCTAAGCTGCCGCATGGTCCTACCTACCAGCCCCGCGGGGCCCACGAGCCACCCAAGCACCATGCCCGCACGAGCCACCCAAGCACCATACCCGCACCAACCCACCCTCCCACCCCACCTTCGCCCCCACCCCACGCTGTGCCCACCTGCTCCTTGGGTTCGCGCACCAGCTCGATCTGGGACACGTCGAAGGGGATTCCCATCTCCACGAAAGAGGCAACCACCGCCTTGGCTGTGCCCGAGGTGTCCTTCTTGGTGGCCTGGTGGCTCTCCACCACGCGCAGCTTGTAGCCGGAAAACGCCCCGGGAAGGTCTTGGCCATGTAATCCATCATCGCCTGATGGGCAGCCGGGCATGTGTCTAGGATGGGCAAGGCTGCACGGTGGGTAAGGCCACAACCCCGACGGCCTGAGCCCGTGGGGTAGAGCCAGGGCCGGCTCAAGGGACGTATGCACATGCCCGCTGCTCATCAGGCGAGGGGTATAATTATTGCTGAGCTGCGGTTGTATGCACCGTCGAGGCGGGTTGGCTGGAAGAGTGCTAAGCGAGAGCGGCAGCTGCGACTTGGTGTTACTTGGGCGCCGTGTCTAAAGTCCTCAGTGTTACGACGACGCGACGGGCCCACCGACCGCCAGGGAACTGCTAGGCCCCCGGAACCCGCTTTAAGCTACCAGCGCTGTCAGCAGTTGGAATAGACTCGAGAGCAGTGAGAACGTGGTACCACGGCTGGAAATGCGTGGCCTGTAGCTGTCCCGCCTAGCTGGCAGCGGGCAGCCTAAGGCTAGGCGGCACCCTGGGGCCCAGCACGGCCGCACCCTGCCGCTCACCTGGAACGCCACAATCTGCTTGCCCATGTTGGGGGCGATCACGGCGTACGTTCCGGCTGACTCAACCTGGAGGCCGGGGCCAGGGTGAAGGGCAGGATGACGGCTTAACCTGACGCACTGCCTCACGACAGTGCAGGTTGTAATGCAGGGTGCATGCGGGAGATGGGCCATCCCTTTGTTGTCACCGTCGCTGTGGCATCCTGTCGTCGTAACCCCGTGCCAGCAGATGCAGCGCGGCATGGCAGCAGCGTGTGCGCCTACGCAGCTGCCGCAGCCATCGGCCCGCTTGGTCCCAAACCCTACACCTGGCAGGCCTGTGTGGCCAACCGGGCAACCGCTTTTATGCGCACCTGCGCGTGGATCTTTGCCCTGTCTCCCCCCGTGGTGCCCATGACAAACGGCGTGTTGTGCTGCACGTAGAAGTCCACCATGGAGTGGATGGCGTCGGGCAGCGTGTAGTCCACCATCATGAGGTGCGGGTAGCGCTGCTTCAGCTCCGCCACCACGCTGAGGGGGCGTGGGGGCCAAGGGGAAAGGGCAACGTAAGGCGGGCTTGGGGGCTCTTGGGGACAAACGTGCGAGTGCAGCGGGTCCGGTCCTTTTTGAAGGGGGATGCCCGCAGCTGTTGCGCTGCTGGGATGTGGGTAGTTTGCAGGAAGTCATAAGCAGACATGGGGCCAATGATGAGCCCTCACAGCCACCCACAGATCTGTGCGCAGCCGTTACTGTACTGCCGCTAAGTTTCTTAGCTTTAAGTTTTTTAGAGGCTGCCTCGGAAATACGGAATAAAAATGGAAATTGTAAGGTTTTTAGGGGCCTCCAGGCCCTTCGGCGTGCCTGACGTGAAGTTTTAGGGCGGCTCACCAGGAGCACCGTGCTTAAACACCACGGCCTTGTGCAAACTCCTTCAAAGTCATGCCACGTCGCTACATAGTCTTGCTGCATACACTGCACTTGATCAAATCAGATGGCAAGCTCAGACCCGAAAGACCGTGACAGAAAACGGCCCCTTATGGGTTGCGCGGGCCCGAATTTCGGCCCATTTTTTTTAAGTTTTTTAGGGGGTGGGCCCGAATTTTCTCAAAACGACTTTTAGGGACCCGAACTATTTATTTAATTTCTAAAAAACTTAGCGGCAGTACGGTACTCGGTGAGCTGCTGCCATGGCACCGACAGTGTGGCCGGCTGCAACCTGCGCACTTGCGTCACGTGGAGCCCAACTACTCGCTGCCTTACATGGCCCCATTCATGCTCTTTCCTTGTCAAATGAGGGACTCGACGGTGCAGCGTCGTACGCTGGTACTCTGCCCCGACGGAGAGCGCTGCCCTGCGTTGCCCAGCCGTTGCTGCGGCCCCACACTCCCATCTGTGCCACACCTGTCGCGCACGCTGGGCGGCACCAGCTCCAGCTGCACGCCCTGCACGCTGACGTGCGACTTGGTCTGGGTGTCGTTGGGACCGCACAGAGTGTACGGCACCAGCTCCACGTTCGCCCGCAGGGCCGCTTCCGCCACCGCCTGCCCCATCTTGCCCGTGCAGCTGCAGCAGCAGCGGCAGCAGCACCCGGACGTCGTCCTCCATCATGAGGCGAGCCTTCGCTTGTGCTAGAATAGCAATGGCCGCAAGCGTCGCCTTGCAGCCTTGTCGCGGGGTCCAAGGCTCCTGTGCACGTACCTGTTGACCATCAGCTGCACCTTTGGCTTGCCAGCGGACGCGGACGCCATGGCGACAACAGTGCTGCGCGATGACCTAGCGCGGCCAGCGACAGAGGGACAGGCCCTATGCCCCAATTGCGTTTGCGCGAGCATGGCAAGGAAAGAGCTTGACGACAGTCGGCGGCGGGCTAGGGCAAGATGGAAGAAGGTAAGTGATTACTATTACGCTGCTTGACAATGAAGTTGCTGGTACCCGGTAGTCGCGTGAGAGCGCAGGATACGAATGCGGTCGCTCAGGAGTCGTTCGCTCATGCACATGCTTCGGAGCCCTTGGCGGGGCGTTCGGTGGCATTGATTACAATCACTTGATGTTGATCAGGCCCAATTGCATATACGTAGATACCAGTACAGCGGCCGCACGCAAGGATTTGCCTTAAGGCTGGCACTTTAGGGCCTCGATAGCGTTCTTTCGCTGCTCAAATTGCGCGTCACGGTATTAACGTAGAGAGTACATTGAATACAAGAAAGGTGCCCCTTGCCCCCGCTCTTCGTCCTCGCCTTTCGGCTTAGTCTTTATTGGCCGTAGCTATGGCGACGCTTTCGGACCGCCTGAACATCAACAGCCAGATTGAGCATCTTCAGGCCAAGTATGTGGGCACGGGCCATGCCGACTTGACCAAGTTCGAGTGGGCGCTCAACATCCACCGTGATAGCTACGCCTCCTACGTCGGCCACCACAACATGGTGGCCTACTTTGGCGTTGTGGAGAACGAGTCCATCGGGCGGGTCAAGTACGAGTTCCTTCAGCGCATGCTGCTGCCCTGCGGCCTGCCCCCCAAGGCGCAGGACGAGGAGGAGGACGACGCTGACAAGGAGTAGAGCCCTGCCGTTCCCCGTGCCCAGCAACCAGCCACCAGATGCTTCTTAGGTCGTTCTCTACTGCTCACACCACAAGTACTGACACGAATTGGACCAGAGTGACCAACGACAGCCGGATTGTATGCCCTGAGTTGTGTTGGGACGAACCTAACACGCCCGGGGGCAGTCCAGGGAAGCCAGTGGCTCCGTTGCTCGAAATCAGTTTATGGCCCTCCTCAAGTCCTTAGGCTGTTGGGACTGCTGGCTGCGGGGAGTGGGGCGCCAGGGTGGTCACCAGCGTGTGCAACAGCAAGGGGTGGGCTGCCTCCACGTAGCCGTGGCCCTGGCTCGGCAGCCACACGAAGGACGCGGGCACGCCGGGGGCCACGTGCCGGTCCCACGCAGCGATCTGGTTCAGATGGTGGAGGGCGGCGGGCGGCGGACGGGCGCGGAGGAGCGTTGGCAGCGGCGTGAGCAAAGGGGTTAGGTGTGGGCAAGTAGCAGCAGGTGGCAGGAGGCAACGGTGCGCGGTAGAATGTGAGCGTCCGATGCACGTTGACTGCGTAATTGGCTGCGCAATGCATTGCTATGGTGGGTGGCTGCTGGGTGGTTGGACGCGTTGCATCGTCGACGTAGGACGGAAAGGCAGTGCGTGGTTGCAGTGGTAGCTTACCCGACATGCAACCGGCGGGGCGACGATGCACAACAGATGCAGCACCGTGTTTGGCGAGTGGCATGTGACGGTCATGTTACACTAGCGTGTGATGACACCCCGGCTACACACCATCAGGCCGGGCCCGCCACCTGCCTGCTGCGCCGTGTACCTCGTGTCCGCCTCTCCCGCCAGCACGGTGGTGGCCACAGGCAGCGGCACGTTGCCAAGAGGCAGCTGCGGGGCACACGCAAGGGGCCAGTGGGGCCGTTTAGTGCGACAGTGGTAGCGGCAGGGGTATGGCACCGGGGGCCGGTAACCGCAGCAGTGCACAGCTGCGATTGCGCCGTACCGGTACTGGTGTGCGGGCTTGACATTTGCGCCACCTAGTAGTGCGCCGTGGCCGTGGTGATTCGCTGTATGAGAAGCTGACACTTGGCGCGTTGCATGTGCGGTGCTTGTTCCAGTGGCGCGGGTGCGGGTGGCCGCATGGGACTGCATGGGCCTGCCGCGTCATGCGGAGCAACGCGGCTCACCCTTACCTGGTACGTCTCCACCAGCTGGAAGTCCGCCTGCAGCACCGGGTACATCAACTCCCGGACCTTGGGGTGCGCCTGTTGGGGTTGTGGGGTGGGGTGCCCATGGGATGCGGTTGTATGGGTGCGGGGTGTACGGTAAACGGGGTGCGCGTGCAGCTGTTGGGGGTGACGTGCGGATGGCTGCGCTGGAACGCAGGGTGTGGTCGAGCGGGTCAGGGTTGCCACGTGGCCACGTGTGGATGTCAGGTGTGACCCCCTGGTAAGTGTGCGGCATGGACTGCGTGTTGTATTTGCTGATGACTGTTGGACCCGAAGCATGACACGGACCCGAACTATGACATTACGTGCTATGCCTTACTTGCAGATGTAACGTTACTACCACGTCACGGCTTCGTGTTTAGCAGGCTTAAGATGTAACGTTATGGTGACGCGCTTTAGTGGCCATGCAGCAGTGTCCCCAAGGCTCTCTGCAGCAAGGTTACTGCCAGTTGCAACCAGTTGCATAACATGGCGAATGGCGAACGGGAGGAGCGCCGGCAGGCCAGCTCCGGCAGCAAAGCCCACACATCCCCACAGCGTATCGCGGATAAGATGCCGTGCACACAGCAACACACGCTTTCTCCAGGTTGCTACCTTCCCTGTGACAGCTCTGTAAAAAAAGAGGTAAATGACGGGGGAATTCCCTTCCCCTGGCGCCAATGGAGTTGTGGGAATACGATCCGTACTGGTCCACCACCCAATCCATGGATGTGAATCTGAATGACAGCGCGGATGCGCAAGCGCAAGACCGCTTCCAGACACTCTCCGCTCTCCAAGAGAAGAGCAGAGGGGCGAGCCAGCCGCCGTTGGGCATACGGGTTCGAACTGGCGACCTTGTGCTCATTTGCACAAGATCATATCGGATGACGCCCATTCCCCCACTGCTCAGCACCACACCGTGAGCACGCCCCAGTGCTTTCCTTCCCGGCACCGTGGCCACGTCACACGCACCCACCAGCTGCGGCGCCGCGCCGTAGCGCCGCTCAAAGGCCGCCCAGAAGGCAGCGGGCGGCAGCGTGTGCAGACGGGTGGGGTCCACGTCATCCTGTGCGCCGTACAGGTGGGGCGCCCTGCGGCGTGCCGGGGTATATGACACGTGTGAAGCTGGGCAACCAGTCAAACAGATAAGGATTGCCTGCAGCCCGCAGGCAGCCCTTGCGTGCAAGGCTATGATGCTTGTGTGGCCGAGTGGTTTTGGAAGCACAGCGTACGAGAACTGGGGTGGCGCATCCTCTGAACCCGGCCGCGTACCGTCCCCTGCCCGCCCAACCATCCCCGTCACTGCAGTCCCGACGTACCGTACCTGTTGCCAGATACGAACACGTGGCACGGCAGGGGCCGTCCGGCGCGCATGAGGGCCTGGGGCGTGAAGCGGTGAAGATATAAAGCTCAGAGGCGCAACACGACTGAAGGGCTACGTGTGGCAGTGCCATGTGCAGCAGGGCAGTGACCATTGGCTACAGCGCCACACGCCAGGGGCCATAATGAAGCGCAGCTCAGGCCCCGGCCTTTCATCACGCCCCCTGTAAACCACTACACAGAATAAAAGTTGTAGAGGCGCACAGGCGCTGGCAGCACAATGCCATGCATTGCGCGGGCGCCTGACTGGCAGCACCCGTAGCCTGCCGCCGTCTATCCACCCCCCCACCCCCCCACACCACACCACCCTGCTGGCCAGGCCTAACTACTCTTGGCCCAGGTTGCCCACCCATATCCCGCCCGATCGCCCTGCCTATTCCCTTGGGCCCCTAACCAACCGCGGCAGCCCTGGCCGCCTTCAGTCCTCCCTGGCCCCCCTGGCCCCCCTGGCCCCCCTGGCCCTCCCTGGCGCCCCCTGGCCCACCTGCACCACCTCATACGCGATCCACGCGCCCATGCTGTGGCCAAATACAGCGTACGGCACCCCATCCCTGCCAAGGGAGCAACAAGCGCACAAGCAAGGTACGCATGCTCTGCTTGGTATCATACCGTATTGCTGCATAGCATGCGTTACTGAAACAGCAATCGGAGGGGCCTGCTACACGCTGCCTGGCCGTTCCGCGCGCAAGTAAGGTTCTAGTGCGCCCGGACATGTGTGGATACGCTGTGCTTCCGCGCTACCGCGCTTGGATTCCAATATGCTGTACGCTGTGTAACACCTCACGGAAAACAGCATTAAGTACCATCCTGGACCTTACAAGTCACATTGGCTGCATGCCCCCATCGCCAGTGCCGGGAACATGCTTTTGTCAGTGTTCCGGTCTTATCTGGCGGAAAATTCTGACCGTTTATAATTTCGGAGCCTTCGGGTCTGAAAATCCTGACAGTCGTACATTTTCCAGGATTCTGGGTCAATCCTGGGGGCAAAACCTCTTGAAAATCCTGATTCGGTCAGAATTCTGCCTCGAATAATCCTGACAGGCAGCCCAAACGGCCGCCAAAATCATAATAATCCTGAAGACCGGGACACTGGCTTTTGTGCCGTACTCACCCCTTCGCATGCTGCGCAACCACGTCCGCGATTTGGGCTGCCAATGTTAGTAGGTCGCGGGCGCAGGGCTCCTTGAATCTGCTGTTGTGGCCGGGAAGCTCGACGGGGAGCACCTGGGGTGAATTGGGGTTTCGGACGTGTAGTGTGAAGTGTAGGGGTGTGGGTTACGTGTGGGGTGGCTGCAGCTGGGTGGTCTGGCACCTTGGGCAATTCCTTGCCGTCCTGAGACCAGGGGCCAGGGCCAGGGGGCTGCAAAATGCAACTGACAGAAGTATCCATGTCGTAGTTAAGCGCGTTGTGGTACGTCATCAGGGTACTGGCCCTGGCCTACAGCCTAGGCTGAAGTTTGGGCTGGGCATAGTTTAATAGGGCCCATGGCCCACCTGTACGCCCACGGCGGCCAGTGGTGCGGCCAGGGCGTTGTACACCCATGCTCCCATGCCGGCCTGTTGGGTTGGATCAGGAAACGCAACGGAAGTGGCTGGCGTGGGCTTACCACGGTAGCACCTGGAGCTGGCGGGCACAGCCTGCACCCGGCGCCGTACGGCACATCTACATTTCCTATAACATGCCACACTGAGTCACATTCCATGTTGGAGTTGCGCATGTGGTGGTCGTCCGACGTCCGTATGCAAGCAAAGCGTTGTGGACAGTGCGACGCTGGCGCTGTACTTGGGGGCAGGGGATGACCATACCACACCCGTACCTCGGCTCCCCCTGCATACGAATGCGGTGCGACAGGACCTGTTCTGGAAACATCAGCCAGTCACTCGCCTGTGGTATGCAGTACAGGCGCAGTGATGCGGTGGAGGAGGCCCCGGCAGCAGCAGGTTGGCAAGGAGGCCGGAGGATCCATGGGCTACTCGTCGACGCATCCTGCGCGACACCCGCCTTTCTCTCGACCCCGCGCATGTCCGTGTCGTCGAGACGTTCTTGTGTTATGCTATTGGTCTTACCATCGTGACAAGGGTGTAGGAAGCAGTGTAACGGGAGCACCAGGCGGCATGGTGGTCTTCCATTACCCAGTCGTTGGCCAGGCCAAGACCAGGGGCCAAGACCCACGGGTCAATATGCGCCATGATCCCGGCAACACCGTCTATGCCGTCACTACATCTGTTCATTGCTCAGAGACTAAAGCGGTACCTGTTAGAGGGAGCCCCGTGCACGACAGCCATGGGGTTCGGTCTACCAGTCGGTCGGTGCCACGCAGGGTCCTGCAGTGGGCTTTCTGCACCCGGTGGACGGTTGGAACAGGAGAAGGCAGTAGCGAGTTGGCATGTACTCACCAGCGGTCCAGTACGCCGCGGTGGCGTGCACATGAGCTTATGACCATGCCTGCAGACGAGGCTCACGTGTGCAAAACTTATGTCAAAACGCCCAACTGCCGCCAGATCACCGCAGTGTACGCAGGCAAACGTGCACTTCACACTTCACGCAGCCAGCCACCCCTTCACGCAGCCGTGCGCTTACCAAGCCCAAACAGAGCAACTGCCCACTCCAACCAGCTCCAACGTGACCGAATTATAGCGAGGAAAATTTGTGCTTCAGCACGAGGTCAAATGTAGTATAGTTCCGGCGCCCCAACCTGCAATAGATATGCTGTATGTTGTCTCACAGCGCCACCAGCAGTAGCCCACGGCCACAGCCCGCTAAGACCACACGCGCAGCCGCCTCGAGGCCCACCCGCATAGAACGCCCACACGCAGCCGTGCCTGGCCGCATAGCACCTCAGGCCCCTGCCCTGCCCTGCTGCGAGCAGCTTTGCACAACCTGCCATGCCCTATCATACCTGCGATGCGCTACCGCCCCTTCGCTGCACAACCCTCAGCTTGGCCCACCAGAAAGTGCATGCCACAAATCATGAGCAGCCCAAATACCTCTTTTCTGCTCCATCATGCAAACCTCATGCCACCTGTCTTGCATGGTTAAGCCCCGGCATCCCCCCCCATCACTGACCCTTCATCACCTCGCTTGGTTGTATCACCGTTTGGCCTCACGGTGCTACCGGCCCTGGTGTTCCGCGCACACGCCAAGGCCCTCACCTCCTCAAGCCGCCCCCGGCTCGCGCTGCCTTGACACCCGCCATTGATAGCACTTGCCCGTTTGCTTCCCGGCCGCCCTCACAGCACGCAGCTACCTGGTTGCGTTGCGCCGAGACCCGAATCACTCCCCATGCACCCAGCCCCGAACACGACCGACGATTCACAGCAATCGCCCGCAGCAAACCCCCCGGATATCCACAGTCCCTCGACGCGCCCCCGCTCACGCCGCCACCGGCTCGCGCTGCCCCACCGCCGGCGCCTGCCGCCCGTCGCTTGGCGGCGCGTTGCGGCGCGTGATGCGCATCAGCATGCCGTTGGCGGTGTGGATGGTGGCGCCAGTGGCCATGCCGATCTGCGGTGCCAGGGAGGGCGGTGGCGGGGCAGGATGGGTTGAACAAGCGTAGAGTATGTAGCAGGATCAGGATCAGGATCAGGATCAGGATCAGGAGCAGCTGCCGAAATGTAACAAGGCAGGCCAGCTGGGCTGGGCGACCACTGCACTACCGTGTGCGCACGGCATCAGCCGGATGGTGCGCCGCGTTCAGCGTTATGCAACCATGCCAGACGCAGCATGCCTTATCCAACAGTTATGCGGTACGTTTCAGGCACGGCTCGTTTTGTCAGCAGACTGAAACCGCGCAACATGGTCGCGGCTCAGCTGCAGGGCCCCACCGTCTTCCGCAGGACCTCCGCCCTTTGCCATGTAGCGGTACGACCTGCCCACACCAAGCCCAGCCAGCCCCTCACCAGCACCTGCTGGCCAGTCCCCCTCCTCACGGCCTATGCACCTTCGCTGGCTGCACTGCTTACAAACTGCTTACACCCAACCCGTACCGTACGCTTACAACCTGCCCACACCATGCAGATCCAGCCCCACACAATGAGCTGCTGGCCCCTGCACACGCACCCAGTCCCCTGTGTGGGACGCATGCGCACCTTCTCCGGCGGCACTGCCAGCTCGAACGTGAACCTCCGCACCAGCATGGCCATGGACACCGTGGCCTCCATCAGCGCAAACTGGTCGCCCACGCACTTGCGCGCGCCGCCGCCGAAGGGGATGAAGGCGAAGTCCGACGCGACCTCGTTGGGGTACAGCGCCTGGCCACCGGACACGGCCTCGGGCCGGTAGCCTGGCAGGGGCAAGGGTCGAGTAAAAAATTGCAATTGCAAAAGGTTTGACGTTATCTGGCCGCCGTGCACCGCCGCGAGGCGGTAGCCTTGCAGAGGGCTGAGGGCCTTGCCTCCAGTGACAGTGTGCCTCGTGACAGGAATTCCTACGGATCGCGCCTTGGTCAGAGAGTCACTGCCCAATCCAAAGGACGATGGGACCGCCAACTCAAAAAGGATACCCACCCGCCCACGCCCCCTTGAAGTCGGGGTTGGAGAAGTTCTCGGAGAAGCGCTCGGGGCGGAAGGTGTCGGGGTCCTTCCACAGGTAGGGGGACCTGGGGGCAGGAAGGAGGCAACACATCGATAGCACACAGGTGGTAGTGTCATTATCTGCACCGCTGGCCAGGCCAAAAAGTGACGCGACGTACGCTCCCTTTGCTGTAGCCCCTTCAACTCATCCCCACACCCGCATGCTGTACACCTCTACCGCTCGCCCCCCCCCCTTCAGTACAGCACCCTGAGACGTCCTCCACAAGACTTGCAGTGACCCTAAGACACACGCACGTGTCCTCCCCACCTGTGCAGGTTCCATACGCTGATGAACAGGTCCGCCCCCTTGCCGATGGGGTAGCCCGCCGGGTCGCCCCGCAGGCCGGGCGGCAGCGTGTCCTCTCCCAGCGCGCGGCGGATGAGGATGGGCGGCTGCGGGTACAGGCGCAGCGACTCGCCCAGGCAGGCGCGCAGGTAGGGCATGGCCTTGATGTCCTCCAGCGCTGCAGGGCAAGGGGACACGTGGTGCAGCGTAGGGCAGTAAAGGCATAGGACGTACAGCAGGGAGGTAAGGTGAGCGTGGTGGAGTGAAGGGGCACATGAGGGCGGAGGCCACGGCATGACCTTGGTGCCTTCCAGGGCTGGGGGAGGTAAATAAGTCAGAGAGAGCTCTGGGTAAAAGCAGGGAGCGGGAAGACCGTCCGTTGGAGGCGTAGGGAGTCGGCTGAGTACGGTCAGGTAAGGTGAAACTGCGAAGGTGCACTCGGACGGAGGGCAGGGCGACACAGGGCCTCGGACGTTCAGCAGGCAGTCGAGGCAGTAGAGGCAGCCAAGAAAGAGGAAAGAACGTGTGTTACCGGCGGGCGGGGGTCAGTACTGAGGCACCGTGCAGGTTCCACTCACTGGGCGTGCGGTCGCCCACCACGGCGTCCACCTCCGCCACCACCTTGGCCGCCGCCTCCGGGGCCTGCGCCAGGCAGAAGAAGGCCCACGTGAGCACCGCCGCCGTGGTCTCGTGCCCCGCGATGAGCATGGTCATCAGGTCGTCCCGCAGCTGCTTGTTGTCGGTGTCCTCGCCGCGCATGTCCACCAGGAAGCGCAGCAGGGAGGGGTCGCGCAGCTGCGTGCGGGAGGGAGGGACGAGGGAGGTGGGGCAGGTGGGGGCAAGGTTTCAGGGATGAGAGGCACGGCCAGGCTGTGTGGCCGTGAGGGGCCATGTCAACCAGGAAGCGCACAGGTAGCAGGTGGGGATCACGCAGCTGCGAGGAGCTGGAGCAGGTGTGAGCAAGTGGGGCCGATGATGCATAGCTGACTTGTAAGGATAATGACGCGTGTCCAGCCTCATGTGAGGTAGGCATGCCACCCATGAAGCAGAGCAGGGAGGGCTAGCTGAGCAGCGCGTGGGGCAGGTGGGTATGGGCTGGCAGCGGCAGCGGCATTGAGTGAACATGGACGTGTCCGCCGAGCGACCAGAGGACGGTACACGCACTGGCCCCTGTAAGAACGATGGCCTTCCTCTGAGAGACCAACTCCTCACTCCTACTGCATCAATGCGGTGCAATCGGTGAGGATCCCCCAACTATGTTGGCCTTCTCCGCCCCTGCCCCGCCCCACCCCCACACACCTTGCTGTAGTCCCTGTTCTGCAGCACCTCGGGGTCCTCCTCCACACGCGTCTCCTTGGCGCTGCGGATGAGGCCGTCCAGGCAGTCGTTGATCACCTTGAGGTCGCGCCTGGGACACGGGGAAGGGAAGGCAAGAAAGGGAAGGCAAGAAACAGTAAAGCTGTAGTGCGTGCGAAAGAGGGCGCGGGCCGGGTCTCGGGTGTGGTCGGGGAAGGGTGCAGGGTCAAAGGGTGCGGCCGCGGCGGGCAGAGGTTGGCGGGCCCACACCGGAAGCAGTGCTTAGCACGTGAAAGCCGCGGGGCCAGGCCCGCGGTGAGCGCTTCCCAGATAAAGATGCGCTGAGACGGGTCTGGGAAGTGCGAGTGCAGCGAGCTCTGCCAGTTTGCACCCCGCTTGCCCCATTTCCCCATGATTCCGTTCCCGCAGTTTGCGGCCGCATCCCTAATCGCTCCATGGCCCATCCCCCACCTGAAGGCCGCCTGCCGCGGCACCAGCACGTCCGCGAGGGGCAGGTTCCAGTAGGGCAGGTAGAAGGTGGAGCGGTGCTCCGCCTCCTTGAGCACGCCGTACACAGCCTGGAGGGAAGGGGGCGGGCGGCGGGTCGGGGCACGTTCCAAGGTGTGCGACGTGCGGGGGCATCATGTAGGGCGGTGACCGGTTGACGGGTCTTTGCCCATGCCACTCGAACACACAGTACACAGTGCGGAGACCAAACGATGGCGGTGTCGTGAACGGCGTGGAAGGTCATGCATCCGGTTGCGTGGCAAGCTTGCCAGCGTGCTTAGCTACGCCGAATGCAGGCCCCTGACAACCCGCTAATGGGGTTTCCAACCCCGACCCGCTTGCCTGCCCTCGAAGCCGCCCCAAACCCCTAATCGCCGACGCCTACCGTTGCCATCCCACGCATCACCACAACCCCCTTACAGCCTCCTGGCAGCACGCTGGTCAGCTTCCTTGTGCACCACCCAACAGCGGGCGCCCCCTCCACCCACTCGCCTCCGCACCCGCATGCCCCTCCCTTGCCCCCCCCCCTGCCCACGCGCCCCGCCTTGCTGTACCTTGATGACCGGGCTCTCCCTTGTGATGCTGCCGAAGTCGTAGTTGAACACGCCCAGGCCGATGATGTCCAGACCCAGTGACAGGAACTCGGACTCCATGTCCACAACCGCGGAGCCCTGCAGGGCACAGGCCGTTTCACCGGTGACAACTGCTCAGTAACCGATTAGTACACACCTGTACACGTTCACCTTTTGGTGTTCCGAAGGTAGGAATGAGGTCTATTTAATGTACCGATTAGTACACACCTGTACACGTTCACCTTTTGGTGTTCCGAAGGTAGGAATGAGGTCTATTTAATGTAAGGACGTTTCCCAACCGCCCTTCCCCCAGACACGGTACCCCGTGTGCCCCCACCTGCCCCTTCCCCGAGACACCCTACCCCGTGTGCCCCCACCTGCCCCTTCCCCAGGCACCCTACCCCGTGCCCCCCCACCTGCCCCTTCCCAAAGACACAGTACCCCGTGTCCCCCCACCTGCCCCTTGGCGATGGCCCCCTCCAGCTTGTCCACGGTCCTGGCGCTGCACGCCCCGAACATGGTGACCATGGCATCGTAGTACTGGCGGTGGAAGGCGGGCACCACGGCGCGCCGCCGCACGCGCCACGTGTCCAGGTCGGCGGGGATGAGGCCCTTGCCCATGATGGGCTCCAGGATCTCGGCCAGCACGCCCTTGTCGTAGTTGAACGCGTTCTCCTGCAGCGCGCGAGCCAACGCGACAGCATTTGAGGTAATGCATTTGCAGTTTGAGGGCACGTGTGGTGCTGGGTACAGAGGGTTCGGAGGTGCGGGGTATGGTGTCGGGCTTGGCGCCCCCTTGGCCGCGCGGACATGCATTCATCAGGGTCCGCAGATGGCGGGGTGACGACTGCAGGGGCCGGTAAAGCGCCGTGCAGTGGATGCGAAGCCAGCTGATGAGCGTGAAACCAGCCCGCCCCCTGGCGCCAACCCCATTCTGCGCACTGTGAGCGGTCGATTCATCACGCAGGACCACCACGGGCCCACAATGCCCCCCCCAAACCCCCGTTGCCGCCCCGGCCCACACATTGCAAGGCCCTACCGCCCACCTTTCATTTTCCTTTACCGGTATGATACATCCAATTCCCTCAGAGCGCTCAATGTCCACCGAGAGTGTGTCCGCACCAACACTAGGTCGACACCACACGAGCGCACATCCGTGCCCAGTCCCTTGACCTCCCCTCCGCCCGTCCCGAGACCTCACAGGTTGCTGCAACACCACAGGTCGGACACTGCACGCCCACACCCCCCTGCCCGATCCCTTGCCGCCCCCCTCCGTTCCTACACCTGCTGTTGTGCCCCTTGGCCCCACCTTGAGGATGTGGCGCACCACCACGGGGTCAGACACCACAATGAAGGCCTTGGGGCCGAACACCAGCTTATACACACCACCGCTCTCGATGAACCTGGTGGAGGGCAGAAAGCAGCAGGGAGGGTGTGTGAAGGTGTGTCCACATGGGGTTAGGGCGCAAGGGGGAGCACGAGGCGCGGTGAGGCGGATCGGGTGGGGAGGGCTGTGGGGGGGTGCTTTGACAGGCACGGGTTCAGGCTCTTATGAGAGGAACGAGGTAAGAGGAATTCGGGGTAGCACGTGGCACGTGGCAGTGCCGGCGACGGGCCAAGGAGTCTTGGGCCCAGGACCCACAAGCTCATGCGTGTGGGTGTGTTCCCCCGCCCCACCCCACCCCGCCCGGCACCACAGCCTCGTCACTGAGCTGCAAGCCATGTGGGTCTCCCGCGAGGCGCGGGTGTGGGGTTCCCGGCGCTTCACCGGGGCCCTTCCACGCCCCCACCCCAAACACTCGCCGTGTCCAGTGGCCCCGGGACCCAGACCCCCAGTCCGTGGCCCCCTCCCACCCTCCTTACCACTGGTACAGGGCTTTGAACAGGGGCTGGTCGCCGGCTAGGTCAGACAGCTCGCCCTCAGCCACGGGGATGTTCTTGCCGCCCACGTCGGGCTGGAAGTAGCCCTGGCTGACTTCGGTCAACAGCCGGCTGAGGCCGTCTGTAAGGTTGCCCTTGCCACGGATGTATGCGTAGACGAGAGCTGCCAGTCCCGGAGCAAAGAACAGCCCAACGGCGAGCGGGTCGGGCAGTCCGCGAGGCACCATGCGGGCCGAGAGCCCGGCAGAGCGCGATGCAGGCTCTGGACGTAAAGGCGACTTCATGCTTCCATAATTCGACACAGATGGCGTGGGGCATGGCTGGAACGGGGCCGTGCGGAGAGGCGCATGGCGCAGAACTGAGGACCGGGCCGGCAGAACGGGGCCCTGAGCGGCCGATCGCGACCGACCAGCTGCTGCATGCGCCTGAGGCTGAACTTGCAGCCTCATGTTCACCAGTGCGGTGACGCCCGTCTACCTAAACTGCCACCTGGCGCGAGCGCTGCAAGCAAAACTGTTGTGTACACAGGCTGCAGAACGGCTCACAGGTCGCCAGACATGCGAGATTTGCTACATGCAAAGGGCCGTTCGACAAGATTGGGCGTGTACCGCATGTACCCCACGGAGACCAGGGGAGCCCTCTTCCTAGCACGTTGCGCCCTCGCGCCTCGGGCCTCACCAGCAGCCCTCTCCAGTGGCCAGCAGCTCAGGACCTTCGCACGGTGTCAGCATCGAAACAGTGAAGGATGTATGGCTCAGGAGGTATGGCTTGCTTGAGAGCGTGGCCCTGGCATAATCAGCACGCAGACAGACTGGAATTGCCACGGCTTAGTAGTGGTGCGTTTAAGCCCAAACGACAGATAGCAAGCAGGTTGTTGTGCTGCACCACACGCGCCAAGCGATGCACTAAGTGGTAGCATCTGGGCACGTGTGGTGCACTGCACACACTTGCACATTTAGTACAGTAGGGCAAGGCAATGCAAGTCTGGTTATGCTCCGAAACGCTCCCAAGTGCTCCCAGACTTCACGGACATCGGTAGCAAGCACACTGAGGACAGGGGTTCAGTATCATGGTGCATAACGATTGGCAGTCCGCAGTGCGTGTGCGTGGTCTTCAGGGACGACATGACCTGGGAGGCACACACACGTGGTCCATGCACCAGAATGCGGGCGAGAGGGCGGCACACCCGCTGATTCGCGTGAAAGTAGGAATGTTAAGCACAGATTGTCGCCCACTTGCAGAAAGCACCTTTGCAACGTCGTGTCTATGCTGCCGTCTATTGCAGCTTAACTCTTGGCCACAATCGTCGTCGTGTAATCCGCGCTACCTCAAAGTTAGCTGATTTTAGCCATGAAATTACGTGTAGGCTACTGCCATCTTGATAAGCGGAAGTCGCTCGGCTGTCATCTGGGCAATGCACGCGGCGGCCTAGCGTCTGCCCGGCCTCATTCGATCCGCTTGCGCACAATACGTCTTGCTGGGAAGGAGCATACCCCCGAAACGCGCGAAGAGTCGCAGCAGACTGTGCTCTGGCCCAAGTCCGAAGGCGATGACACGGCCCCCCAACCAGCAGTCATTCGGCAGCAGCCTGGCAGCACCACAGCTCGGTACCCGACACGGCTCTCGCGCAGGCAGCAGCAGTTAGAGAGCGACCTCTGGGGCCTACCGCCTCAGCAGGGCACCGGAGGGCAGGGGGACCACTGGCAGCAGCATGAGAAGCAGCAGGCAGAGCTGCAGGCGCAGCTCGACCCCCACGCACTGCACGGCGAGGGACGACACCGCCATCGTCGCCCCGTAACGTCCGAACAGGATGCGGCTACCTCTGCCTTACAAAGACACAGTAACAGCAACAGCAACGGCGATGGGATTGGTGGTCCTGGCGGTGCTGGTGGCAACGCAGTGACTGACGCTGGCCATGCCCAGCAGCGGGAGCGTGCCAGCAGCGTCGCGCCAGCAGAGCTTACCCCGCCAACACCTCCGCCCAGAAGCAACAAGCACAGTGCTGCTGTCGGAGCTCCGGCTGTTAAGGTTGCTCCCGCTGCCGCTGAAGCGGTTGCCGGACGTCGGGCCCCAAGCCGAGGGGCGCAACCGCCAGCGCAAGCGCAGGAGCAAGAGCAGCAGCAGCAGCAGGAAGGGGCTGTAACCGCTAGCGGAGGGCGCCGGCTGCGCCTCCGCCGCGGGCTGGCTGCCGCCGCCGCCCCCACGCGCCTCAGCGTGCGGCTGCCGTTGTCGCAACGGCCTCAGCCGTGGGTGGTCAAGGCTATCCTCGAGGGACGGCAGCGGGAGCAGGTGGAGCAGCAGGAACAGCAAGAGCAACAAAAGGCGAAGCAGCAGGGGCAGCAGCGGCGGCAAGGAGGGCCGGGAGGGCAGAGTGCAGCGGCTACCAAGGAAAGCGGGCCGGGTAAGCCAGGGGCGCAGGCAGGGCCTACGGTGGCAGCGCCACGGGAAGGGAAAGCAGCTGCAGCGGAAAAGAAACGCGCGGGGAAGCAGGCACCCACACCGGCGTCCGGTGCGACGGGGGCTCAGGGGCAGACGAAGACCTCCAGTGGTGAGGAGGCACAGCAGGGTCAAAAGCGGAAGGAAAGCAAGGGTAGCACGAAAGGGGGTGCCAAGGCACAGAACGCCCAACCCATGCGCCCGAAGTGGACGGGGCCGGGCGTGGTGGCTGTGCACCCCGACGGCTGCACATTGTGGGCCCACCGGCGGCGTGACAGCACAGACATGGCGGAAGCGGTGCTGCTGGTGCTGCAGCAGCAAGTGGCGGTGTTGCAGAAGGAGCAGCAGCAGCAGCAGCAGCAACAGGGTTTCGGCAGAGGTGTGGGAGCCGGAGCCGGAAAGGAGGAGGGTGGGCCAAGCGACGGCCCGCTGCCCACGTGCCACGTGCTGGCGGTTGGGCCGCAGCAGAACTACAACGTCATGAGGGCCTTGTCGTACAACCAGGAAATCCTACGGCTCATGTCGCAAAACGGGATGAGCCTGGCGGGCGGCGCCGCGCCGTCAGCTTCTTTGGCTTCCATTCCCGGCGGTCCTGTGCACAGCAGGTCAGGGGGCTCACCCGGTGGTGCAGGCGCAGCTGCCCCTGCTGCGCTGTCGCCCTCTGCGGCGCCGATGTTGCTGTGCGCTGTGGCGGGCGTGAGCCTCCCCGCCACGAGGTCCTTCTACCAGGAGACCCTGCGGGCCGGGGGGACCCTGGAGCCGTTGGCTGGCTCCTCCGTTGTGTACGGCAAGGCCGGGGTGGTCCCAGAGGTGGGGACCTCCCCTGGCTACACGCCTCCTGGCACAGGCGCACCCGCCGGCGCCGGCGTGAGCGCTGCTGCTGCTTCTGCTGCTGCGGGTGCGGCAGCGCAGCGAGGGAAACAGAGGGCGGAAAGCCGCCTCGACAGCGCAGTTAAGCATCCCGCGGTTGTGCCCGCACCGGCCACACCAGCAGGGATGCTTCCTGTCGCTGCTGAAGACGAAGCCGCAGCTGGCGCCGAGGAGGTGCTCGCGCTTGACCCGATGGCGGAGGCGCTTGCTCCCGGGCTGCCGGGCTGGCCCTCGCAGGCTTCCGTACTGCAGCCACGTGTGTTGTACACGGTGATGGGCCCCGTGGCCCTGGACCTGCCGGCGTGGGTGGCTGCAGCGGCGGCGGATGGCCTGCAGTCGCTGGCGGTTTCGGAGGCCTGTACGACGGAGCAGCTGCGGAAGGTGGCGGAAATAGCGGCGGCGCGGGTGCGGCAGCGGGGGCACTGCTGCCTGCAAGCTATGGGGTACCTGGCCGCCAGCCGGGCGGCGGAGGTGCTGCGGGTGGCGGCGGCGCTGCTGGCGGAGGCGGGGTGCGGCTGCGTCATGGTGCCGCACACCACGTCGACGCCGCTGCCGCAGTGGAAGAAGCGTGCCCCTGCCGTGGAGGGGAGGCAGGGCGCGGAGGGCCAGCAGCAGCAGCAGCAAGACACTGGGGCAGCAGGCGTGAAAGCAGCGGCAGGGAAGGGGAGGAAGGGCAAGGTCGGCGAGGGTGGGAGCGGGGGGGCTGGAGGGTTCATCGGGGCCGTGCGGGAGGCAGTGGGTCAGGCGAGTGGCGAGCTCGGGGCAGCGCTTGCGGCGTCTGCGCCGTTGCTGGTGGGCCGCGGCTCACAGCTGGAGCTGCACCTGCTGGCGTGCGAGTGGGGGGCGGAGGGGCAGCCGCTGCTGAGGGCGCCCGGGGGGACGCAGGCCGGAGTGCAGGTTGCGGGGCCAGCTGCCACAGGTCCTGCAGCAGCGCTGCAGCCCTTGCGGCAAGGCCGACAGGAAGTAAAGCAGGATCAGCAGGCGGTTGGGGCGGGCACAAGTGCAAACCGCGGGGGGCGTGGAGGGGCAGGGATCAACGAGTTGGAGCGTGTGGCCGTCACGGTTCCCTGGCCGGAGGCGTCTGCGGTGGAGGGTGAGTTTGAGGTGCAGGGTGCGCCGGACGGCGGGTTGGCGACGGCGGTGAAGCGGGCGTGCTGCGGCCTGCCAGTGGGCCGCTGGTTGCGCGTGCGGTGCGTGGGGCTGGGGGCGGTGGCGCGCGTGCCCGTGCTGCTGCGGCGGCCCGGCAGATGGTACGTCGAAGCGGATGGTGTACGGCGGGGCCATGCAACTCCGTGGGTGGCGTGGCAGGTGGGTGGCGGGCTTGGCGCTGTGGTCACAGCGAGCGGGTGATGTGTGCTGGTGTGCAGTAGGACTGCCGTGGTGGTGGACTAGCCGGTTCGCTACATATGTTGCCCGATGTGCTGATCCATATTCACGGCCAAGGGTCGGCAAACGCGCGCCCTGCTGTACTTGTGCCCGTGCGCATGGGCGGAGCAACTGCCTGCTCAAGTGCTGCACGTTCGGTTTTTTTTTATGACGTTCGTGTTTGGCCCTGTCCGTGTCACTTGCTGCGCGGCTACAGGTCCGCCCGGCGCCGGGGGAGGATGCGGCAGTGGGGACGCCGGGGAAAGGGAAAAGGGGTGGTCGTCAGCCGCCAGCCGTAGTGTTTGAGGTAAGCTGTGCGTCATGTGCCTTCAACTCGCCAACCTTTCACGCCTGTCCATGTCTCAAGCTGAGCTGGTTATGGCTCCACAGTCGCTGCAATGAGCGTCGAGGGTTTGTGCCCTTCTGACGATCTGCTCCAGTTGCGGGTCCATGTCCCTTGACTCCAGCCACGCAAGCCCTCAACCCGCGCACACTGCCCTCCCTGGCCTCCCTGCCCTCCCCTGCAGGTCCTCCGTTTGCCCTCCCGCGCCGTGGATTCGCACCTGGCCCGCTTCACCAGCCCCCTGCCCCGCGTGGTGCTGGGGCTGGGCCCCAGCAGCACAGACACCAGCTCCCAAAGCCATACCCTAACCCACAGCCTTCGCCCCATCCCGCAGCCCCAGCCCCAATCGCACGCCCACAGCCGGAGCAACCAAACAGCACATGCCTTCCGGCCGAAGGTCGACCAGCAGGAGCTGCAGCTGCAGCACCACCACGTGGTGTTGCCGCACCTCGCTTACCCACGCGCATCCGCCACCGAAGGAGCAACAAGAGCATCGATAGCTGCTACAGGAGCCGGAGCTGCAGCTGCAGCTGCTAAGCCACCGCTCCGAGGGTCGCAACAGCGGGTAGGAGGCTCGGCTGCCGGGGACCTGCCGCGGCAGGTGTCGGAAGCTACAGCGGCCGTGACGGAGCAGCTGGCGCGGCAGGGTATGGCCCGGCTGGAGGCGTGGGGGTCGCAGGGCCGTGCCGCGGCGGTGCTGGCGTTGTGCTGCGTGTCGGAGGCTCTGCTGGAGGCGGAGGGGCTGGGCGTGGTGGCGGCGGTGGAGGGCACACGCCAGTGGATGCATCTACGGCAGGCGCTGGCGGGCGAGAACGGGGAGGACAAGGGCGCTATTGCGGAGGACGTGGTGAGACGGGGGCGGGGCGCGGGGAGACTGGGGTTGTATGGCAAGGGCGGATGGCTTGCGGATGGGTAAGGGGCAGGAGTAGGGGTTGTTTCCGTTGATACCCGTCTGTGACCGCTCTGCGCGGTTGCCTGCCTGAAAGCGGTCATATGCTTGCGTAGAGGCCGTCAGTAGGGTGCTTGTCTCCTTGGCGCTGCCGGCTCACTGTAGTCACTGGGCGCATGCCTCCCGCTGCTGCACACCGAAACGGAACTGTCATTACCTGTCATCACCTGCCCTGGCGGACCATTGACAGAAACGAAACGGACGCTGCTCTGGCGGCCCGCCTGGACCTGCTTACACTTACGTGTCGCCTGTTGCCACGTGCTGCAGGATGACGACGCGGCGGGCCCCACGGAGGCGATGCGGATGGTGGTGCTGTTGGTGCGGGTGGGTCAGGGCGGCAGGGGGGCACCGGCCAGTCGGCGCGCCGCCCTGCAGGGGCCATGGCACCGGGCGTAGGAGCAGCTGAGCCGGCAGGAGGGTGCAGGATTGGGCCGCGGCGGATGTGCAGCAGTGTCATGGCACAGCTAGCAGGGTCGTGGGTCGCTGCGTGTCGATGCAGGCCTTTGAGCCTCCTGCTCGATTATGGGGATTGCAGTTGCGGCACGGTGTAGCATGACTGACCGACTGACGCGGCGTGAGCAGTAAACGGCTGTTGGTCCGTGTGGTGGAGCGTAAGAGCCGGAGCCGCTGAGGGGCCCAGGCAGACGGTAGTGGGTCGGGTTGTGTTGGAGACATTGCCATGCAGGTGGAGACTGTGATGAGAGCGGTGCCAGTGATATAGCACACACGCAGTCGGTCTAATGCGGTGCACCGTTGCCAGGAGGGGAACAGAGGCGCAGACGGGGACGGGAACAGCCCGCACAGAGGCATGGATGTATAGGTGACGTTGTGCTCTTGCGAGGCATGCGGAGCCTGCACGCGCATCCCAGTCTAAGGCATCTTGCTTGTATTGGTGCTGCTACGCCTACATGGTAGGCATGCTTGCGCTTGGCGGCCATTGGTATGGTACAGGTAGAACGCAGAACCCCTGCCAACAAACCTATCGCAACACAGCTCGCTCGCTTGCTCACTCGCTCACTGGTCGGATCCTGATTATCGACACCTGACAGCTTACACATTGCATCGTCACCATGTCAGTCGGGGGCGCAGCACACTTCGGAGATGTGAACAATAATACAAAGGAAATACCCAATGCCACTGCAGCTCCTGGCAGCTCCAGCTAGGCAACAGTGCGTACTGCAACCGTAAACTGTGCACCACGACCTTGCATACTAAGCAACTGCCAACCTCAAGGGCTACAGCCCACGCATCCCCCACGCGCTGCAGTGTACAGTTGATATGCACAGATGCGACACACCCGTCTGACGGCCAGCCACTCAACCCAGGGCCCTACGGGGCCCTATGGGCGGCAGCGGGCCACCTCCCAGCCGGCCCCCGCGGCCCACGTGCCCCTGCCCCGCCAGCCCCGGCGCCCCGCCATCAAAGGTGAACGACTGCGATAGGGACCCCGGATGGCCCCCGGGCACAACGCCCCCGAAGCTGAGCGACTGTGGCAGCGGGTCCTCCATCTGCTCCAGCTCCAGCTCCAACTCATCCATAGGGTCCACGTCCAACCCCGGGCCTGCCGTACACCGCTCCCCTGCACGCACACCTTTCCCCTGCTCCTGACCCTGCCCGCCGCCACCGTGTCCTGCAAGGATCGCGTCCATGAGCTCCTCCTCCGCCACCACTTCCGCTTCCGCCTCTGGCTCCGCATCACCCTGCTCCATAGCCCCGACAACTGGCCGCCCAGCCGGGACCGCCTCCTCGGCCGCACTGCCCTGCCGTTGCACAGAGCCTAGTAGCCCACTCGCCTCGTCGTCAGGGCCAGCATCCGTGTTGCCCTCAGGCCCTCGCCCTGGCTCCAGCATGCCGCCATCCCTGTCAGCGCCACCAGCACCACCATTACCTCCGGCATCGCCCCCACCGCCACCTGTGTGGCCGCCGCCGCCACCGTAGTGGCTGCCGTGGCTAGGGAGCACCCCAAGGGGCTCACTGCCTTCCGCGTCGTCCACAGCTCCGTCTCCCCCATCACCACCCTCACCCTCTGCAATCGCCCCGGTAGTCTTCTCCCCCACGTCCCTCGCCCCCACTGCCACAGCAGCATCACTGCTGTTTCTGCTTCTGCTGCTCTGTGCACTGGTGCGGGGGTCGCTGTCAACGCTTGCGGCAGGAGCAGCGCTGGACGCTGTCGCATAGCGCAGGGCTGGGCCGCTCGCAGGCGCAGGCACAGCACCCCTGGGCGGGGCGGCGGCAGCAGGCACCACAGGTACAGGTATCAGGCGTGCCGGCGCGTTCGCTGTGCCGGGGCTGACCAGCATGCCGCTGTCGTGACTTAGCCTGCTGCTTCGCGGGCTGCCGCCGGAGCTGCTACTGCTACTGCTACTGCTACTGCTACTGCTACTGCTACTGCTACTGCTACTGCTACTGCCACTGCCACTGCTACTACTGCTGTGGCTGCTGTACTTACTACTGCCTTTGCTGCGGCCGTCGTACCGCCTCGCGCTTTGGCCATCGGCGCCCTCTTGCAGCCGCAGCTCTGCGTCCTCGCCCAGCAGCCCCGTCGCAGTCCCCGCGGCTGCCCCAGCCGCTTCCTGCCTTGCAAGAGTCTCGCCCCGGGCCCCGCGACCCGCCACACTGGCATCCAGCACATGCGCTTCCTGCTCCACACCCTGCTGCCCGCACCCCTCCACATCTCCACCCTGATGTCCCTGCTGCAGCGCGGAGTCCTGCCTGTGCCCGGGGCTGCCCTGTCCCGGTGCACCGCCTACCGGCGGCGACGAGCCTGCTGCTTCCGCTGACTCCACCTTCACTGCTTCCGCTGACTCCACCTTGACAGGGTACAGCGTCACGTAGTCCCAGCTCTTGTCGCTGCTGGCGGTGCTGCTGCCCGTCACACTGCGCCGCAAGGGGCGACCCTTGGCGGAGGGCGGCCGAGGCACCCGGGGCGCGTGTGGGAATAGCCCGATGGGTCCTGCGATCGGCTGGGCCGCCGGCGGCGCCCCAGGTGCTGCACACGACGCCTCTGCGGGCTGTGTGTCGGGCGGTGCCGCGTTCGTGACAAGGGCCGGGGCCCCGGCAGCCGCGGGCGGACCGCCCGCGGGCGGCCGACGCACGGTGTCATCCTCGTGCTGCCCCTCGTCCGTGGAGCCTGTCATGGGCTCTTGCGCTTCGACAGTCCCGAGAACCCTTGCAGTCCCAGCGCTGCTGTCAGCACCGCCTGCACCGCCATGGGCACCTGGCACAGTCCCAGCATGCGCACTGTCCAGTGTGGGGACGTCCGCTTCGCGGTTGATGTTAGAACCAAGAACGGGAGGGTCCCCTGGAGTTCCTGCCATGGGTGAACGTGCGTCCTGCCCGGAGGTTCCTGTCTCGAGCCGGAAGGCCGGTGCAGGTGCCTGGCCGGCATCCGCGGAACCGTCAACGTGCGCCTGCGCTTGTCCGGCTGAGAGAGATCCCTCTGCTGTGTTGCTGGCTGCGGGTGGGAAGGACACGTGCACTGCAGTGAACAGCTCGGCGTTCGCCCCCAAGGGGCTGTGGCCCTCGACTGGCACCCCCGCCGCAGCGCTGAGCTTTGCATGGTACGGGTAGTGAGGCTGAGGCCCCTGGTACTGCTGCTGCTGCTGTAGTTGCTGCCGCTGTTGCTGCTGCACGGCGGGCCCATGTTGCTGCCGGGCCTGGGCCTCCCACACAGCGCCCGGCCGGTGCCACCACGCGGAAGCCGTGTGCTGCTGCAGCTGCAGCAGGCGCTGCGCAACAGGGTTGGCGTGCGGGTGCCTCTGATCCACATGGGCCTGCTGCTCCTGCTGCTGCCCCAGCTGCGCCTGCTGGTACCGTGCATAGATCTCCACCGCATCCAGGGCTGAAGCCCGCGCCGTGTCCGCAATCAACTGGTGCAGGGACTCGAAGCCCAGCACCACAGACAGGGGACCAGCCGCAGCCCCCGCCCCTGCTCCCGGCCCCGGCCCCGGCCCCGGCCCTCCCGCGGACGACCTCCGCGCTTCCGGCCCCGCCGGCGCGGTCCCTGTGGCCCCCACTGTACGGCTCTGGCTGCTGCTCTGCGGTGTGCCCGCACTGGACTCCGTCGCCACGTGCTCCCACCACGACGAGGCTCCACGCCCTAGCGGCGAGGGGCCAGGGCCCCCAGCCTCCGGTCCCGCCCTCCTCCTCGCCCCTCCCGACGACGCCCCCGATGCCACGCTCCATACCCCAGAGTCCTCCACCGCAGTGCCGCTGCTCCGAATGCCACTTGCGCCGCCTCCGCTGCCGCCTCCGCTGCCAGCGGCGCTGGTGGCTGCATTGCTTACAGCAGCGCTGCTGCAATCCGTGGTTCCTGCAGAGTTGGTGTCCCCTTGCTGCTGTTGCTGCTGCTGCGTGCCACCGGGTTGCGCTACCTCCTGGGTGCGCACTGACTGCGGGGATCCAGGCATGGTAGACCACAGTCTGTGCTGCAGCTGTTGGGGCCGGGGGTTGGGGCTGGGGCTGTGGGGTGAGCCGGAGCTGCCCCCCGTGCTCGTGCCAGCAGCCCGGGAGCCGTGACTGGTGGCCAGGTGGCCGTGCCGTGTGTGGATGGGCACCTGGGCATGGTACGCCGGGCGGACCTTGAGGTGGTGGTGGTGGTGGTGGTGGTGGTGGTGTTGCTGGGGCTTGGTGATGCCCTGGTGTACGGAGCCGTCACCGCGGTTCTGTGGGTGAGTAGCCCGCCGCGGGCTTGCAGAGCCGCCGCTGCCGCCCCCGCTCGTGCCCCCCGCACTGCCCTGGCCGCCCTCCCAGAAACGAACCCCTGCAGCCCCCGGCCCCGCTGCTAACCCACTTCCAGAAGCCACGAAAGAACCGGCCAGGGACGACAGGGCTGAGAGGGAGGACAGGGATGACAGCGCCCCTAAAGCCCGGGCGGTGTGCTGCTGCTCCAGGCGCAGGTCTCGCACCGCAGCCGCCAGCAGCGAGGGCGAGGGCAGGGCGTGCACGGGTGGCAGGGCGGCGAGCAGCTTTGGGTCGTAGCTGGCCCGCTGGTCCCCATGCGGATCGGGGGCAGGAGGGATGTACGGCACGCTACCTACTGCAGGTTGGAGGGAGGGCGGTATTTCGGAGCGGACAGGCGGGCGCTGGTGCTTGCTGTGGGCCTGCACGTCGAGGTCTGGGGGGTAGATGGGGTCGGCCTCAAAGAGTGTGGGGCGGTGGCCGGTGGAGAGCTTGGCAGGGAGGGCGCGTGGCAGGCCGTAGGTGGGCGCATGTGGGTCGGGCTGGAGGATAAGGGAGGGCTGATGGCGGACGTTGGGGGCGGGCGGGCGGTGGCGGAGGTGTGCAGCGTTGGGGGCGGGGGGAGGGCTGGGGCTGGAGCTGGGCACTGGGGCGGTGTCGGGGTCAGAGTGCCAGTCCACGTTCGATAGGATGGCAGGTTCCGCACCTGGTCCCGGAGCAGCTTGGTATGCGTCAGAGCTGCCCTGGAAGGTTGGGGTGTATGCTTGCTGAGCATTTGGGCTTGATGTGGACTGCGAGTTTGCGCTTTCCAGTAGATGCTGCTGCAGCCGTAGGCTGCGTTGGTAGTGCGGCGAGGCCTCCCAGTCCGCCAGGGGTTGGAGTTCTGCCGCTCGCTGTCGAGCGCACGTGACTGCAATTCTGGTGACGCAAACGGAGTGAGTGTTGCGTTGAGCCTCCGCGATGGCGTGGTTCGTTGGGATGTTGGGGACTGTGGGGTCCGGAGGCCCTTGCTGCCCGCACTTGCGGACCGCTTGTGCAGCGGGGATGTCGCCGTCCGCGTCTGGGACCCGAGCTGCCGCTGCTGCTGGCGTTGCCTTGCGGATTGCTGCTTGCGTGCGAGCATCATGGTAGCGGTCGACGGTTGTTGGGAGGGCGATGCCCCGGGGTGTGTTGCGCCGGGGTAAAAGGCGGGCTCCAGGCTGCGGTTAGCTTGCGGGGGTGCGTCCGTGGGTGCCCCGACCTGCGACCCGAAATCCCATGTCGTCAGCATGGCTGGTCTACTATCTCCGGGAGCTGTCCAAGTGCTGTTCAGCTTGGCGAGTGTTCGATACTCGTCGCGGCTTTTCCTCGACCGGATGGTGTCCGACAGTCGCGTCGTGTCGCTAACTGCCAAGAGAGCGGTGTAGCTTGACATGATGTACCGCAAATAGAGCGTCGAATAGTATTCTAATGACAATTTACTCAGCGCGCCCACCGAGCGAAGATAGTGAAGTTGCGCTCAGGGTTCAGCAGCCAGACAGATGACCCAAATACACAGACACTTGCTAAAGTAAGTTTTTGTAAGCCACATCGAAAGGACCACCGAAGTAACCCGTCTCAGCAGTAGCCAGTACGGCGCCACAGTCACAGTCACAGTCCGGCCCCGTCGGAACGCTTTCAGCGCCACCTGAAGTCCGCTTGCGCCGTCTGTAGTCATCGCCCCCCTTCCCTGCTAGCATGCGGCGGGTTTGTGCATCGCCATGTGTCTGCTGTGCCCCTGCGTGACGTG
This sequence comes from Chlamydomonas sp. KOR1, assembly GCA_036984285.1. Classification (NCBI taxonomy): domain Eukaryota; kingdom Viridiplantae; phylum Chlorophyta; class Chlorophyceae; order Chlamydomonadales; family Chlamydomonadaceae; genus Chlamydomonas; species Chlamydomonas sp. KOR1. Next base: position 140,112 of record BQMZ01000018.1, on the reverse strand, counting down.
AGGCTTTGGTTGGTGCATGGTTGGTGGTTGGTGGGCCTGTAGAGTGTGGGGGGCAGGGTGGGGGGCATGGTGGCACAAGTCAGCCACCTACCGGTACCGTGCCAGGCACGGCCGACTATCCTCCACCCCCGGACGCCATAACTTCAGCGATGCTGCCACGCTAACCGCGCGCAAGCGGTAAAAGCGGTTGCACCTCCCGTTACTTTGTCGAACGCCTGCGTCCCCATGTCGGGTCCCGGGAGGGGCACACGGCATTCAAGCCATTCCACTCACGCCCCACCCGTCACCCTGCGTCACCAGACATGCATTTCAGTGCCCTGGCGGCACCCGTGCATTGCATCAGCCCAAAACATCCTGCATGAAAGCGTTGCGCAACAGATAAGACACAAGGAACATGGACAGCTGGGAGCAGCCCTCACGTACGTCCCTTGGCTGGGGGCCGGGTCTCGTTGGGCTCACTAGCATGCATATGCAGCGCCGTCTCCTGCGCCCGGGTACGGCTGAAAGCAGCATCAGTCACTTCACACACTCTGGTGTATCCCGTTCACGAGCGCCCACCATTTCGTGCACAGTCAATTAATGCAGGCAGTGTTCTCGTGCCTTATTGCATGCGAAAGCAGGCTAGGGGTGCAGTGCTTTGCCCCGAACTGCGCACACAACCGTACCAGGTAGCTATGATGAATGAGACATGCATGAAACCCGCATGAGAGGATGACTAAGCCCAAATCCGGACGTGTAGGCCTCGTCGCACACGCAAGTCCGTCCCGGACTCATTCCCCCACGGTCCCACACTCCCGCTTGTGCCCAGCCCGCCAGTGCGCCGCCTGGCACTCCCTGCTGCAGTATCTCGCGTCGCACCGCCCGCAGCGCCGCAGCCCCAGACTCGCATCCCGCTCCCCCGCAAAGCTAAGACACAACTCGTTGGCGCACACCCGCGGCCACGCCTGCACCTCCTGCACCCCACCTGCCGCAACCACTTCGCCCGCCTCCTCCACCTTACCCTCACAACCCGCAGCATCCCCACCTGCCGGCTCGCCACGTGCATGCCCCTCCGCCAGTGCTCCAGGCAGCTCACCCGCTCCTGCCCGCACCCCAGCTGGTTCGCCCTGCGCCGCTCCGCGCGCCTTCACTCCCCACAGCGCTTCATGCCACTCCACCACCAGCGCCGCAGCCGTCTCCCGCAGCGCCTCTGCCCACCTACCACCTCCCCCTCCCCTGTCCCCGCCCCTGCCCCTCCCCCGCTCGCCGCCTCTCGCGCAGCCCCCAGGAGCCGACCCGCCCACGCCGCCCACCACAACCCGCCGCAGACTCGATCCACACACGCAGCCATCAGCGCCAGAGCGTCGCCCCTGCTCACCACCTCGCGGCCGCCGCCAGCACCTCCGCCCGCCTGCCCCTCTCCTACCTCCCCTTTGCAGCTCTCTTCCGCCGTCCCTTTGGCTTCCCCTGCCTCGCCCGCACTGGCGGCCAAGCCCTGCCGTACATCCGCCGGCTGCGCCAGCCACTCCGGCACGCGTGCGGCCACGTCCCCACACGCCGCCAGGCGCGCCAGCGCCCCCAACACCCTGACAGCCGAGTGCGCTGACCGCCTCTCCGTGCCCTGGCCCTCCTGCCCGCTGTACCACACCCCCGCAGCCAACCCCATGTCATGCAACAGCCGCTGCAGACCAGCCGCCAGCAGCCGTAGCGGCTCGGCTCGGAACAGCAGCTGGCGGGGTGGCACCCAGTCGCACAGCGGGAAGACCAGCAGCTCGCATGCGCACCACAACCGCTCGACGCAGCCAGGGGTGGCACCGGTCGGGCCCATGACCTCCCATGCCTCCTGTTTACACGTGGCAACGCGGCACAGTGCGGCGGCGCAGTAGGCGGCGGCGCCCCGCAATGCCGCCTGGTCTGTGCCGCAGAGGCGGGCGCAAAGCAGTGGGGACCCGCTCGCTGCAGGCCCCGTCCCTGCCCCTGCACCTGTGGTGGCTGCCGCCCCAATAATGCACCCCGCCAGGTAGGACGGCGGCCGCTGCCACCCTGCCAGCCAGCTGGCAGGCCCACACAGCGCCAGCAGCAGCTCGGCCACCACCTCAACCAGCAGCCCAAACCATCGGTCAGCGGCCTCGAACTCGCGCCGCAGCAGCTGCAGCTGGGGTTCCTGGTCATGCACCTCGTGCAGCCCTGACCCGTTGGCAGCAGGGCTCTGTCCTCCGCTGGCGGCACCGCGCTTGCGCGACCGCGCGGACCCAGTGGCACCCGTGCGCCGCCGCCCGGCCCGCTGCTTGTCCTCCCGCCCCAGCGACCCAGCGCCCTGCTGCTGCTGCCGCTGCTGCTGCTGCTGTACCTCTTCCATCCGCACCCAGAGCCGGCTGCTTGCACACACAGCCACCTTGCCCATGCTCTCCATAAGCCACGCCAGGTCCCGCGCCGCTGTTGCCAGGGGTGACCCCGGCGCATCAGACGCCCCTTCGTACTCATCTGCAGCAGCCCACAGCAGCTGCACCGGCGGAATCACTTGCACGCTGATCCGCACGATGTCGTACAGTTTGTCATGCAAAGCTGGCGTGTCCCTTGCCATAGCGGAGCCCGCGATGCGCACCAGGTGTGCCATGCTTTTAAGCCACCGCGCGCGCAGCAGTGCAGAGCACACCGCGGCGGGGACGATGATGGAGGGAAAGGTGAATGCAGGGGTTGCGATGGACAGCAGCCCGGCGGTGGCGGAGCGGGAGGAGAGAGCGGTGGGGCTGCGGCCGCCGGGCTCGACGGAGGTGGGATCGCGAGGGTCTGTAGCGGTAGCGGTGCCCGTGTCCGGGGCCTCCGTGGTGGGTGTAGCGGCGGGTTGCACGGCAGGCGGCGGCCCCGGCGTCCCGCCTGGCATGGTGAGGTAGGAAGCATTACGATGGGGCGGAGGTTACAAGAGGGCGTTGGGAGGGAGCAGTAGGGACGTATATGGACAAAGACACCACTCTGCACGCCAGCGCGTTGCCACCAGTGAACGAAGGCAGCGACCAGCTGACTGGCGCAGTGGGCAGGGCCAACACCGAGGCCGTGGGCGTGCAAAGCACTCCGGCACACCGTTGGCAAATGGACTATGTTCAGTGCTTGGCGTAAGCAGCGCAGTCCTACCTTGGGGCAGGGCTTCGGGCCTCCTGCTGCTCTCTTCTTCACCGCTGCACCCATGGTAGAAGCCGAGGCTCCCTGCCGCACCCACGGCCACCTTGAGCACCTCCGCCAACATGTCACCCCCCATCATCGCATCGCACAGCTGCACCTGCAGCCTCCGCAGCTCCTCGCCATAGTTCTTAACCCACGTGGACTTGTCCACCTCCTTCCCATTCGTACCAGCGCCCTCTCCGCTGGCCCCGCCGCAGGGACTCCCGTCACTGCCTACCGGGACCTCCCCGCCGCAGGGACTCCCATCGCTGCCCGCCCGGACCCCCCCGCCGCCTGCCCGTTCCCCCAGCGCCTGACCTTGGCCCTGGCCCCCAGCCCGCTCACCCCCCGGGTGCCGGCGAACGGCCAGAGAGGTCCAGGTAGCGACCGCACGCCCCGCCGCCTCCACGCACACCAGCTGGTGGTGGTGCGCGCCACTCCCATCCGGTTGCTGGACGCCCGGCGGCGGCGCGCAGGGGCACAGCCTGCCGTCGTGGATGCGCCTCAGCAGCTCGGCGGCACTGGAGACGTCCATGCTGACGTCCCGGGCAAAGTCCATCGGCTCCATATGCTCCGCTGCGCTCTGTGCGGCACGCAGGAACAGCAGCAGGTCCTCCGGCACCGTGGCCGGGGGACGCAGTGCGGCTTGCGAGGGGCCGGGCCTCGGGCCGTCTCCGCACTGGCACTGGCCCGTGCCCTTCTCGCCGCCCTCACTCTCGCTGCTGCCGCCGCTGCAACCAACGTCCCGACAGCCTCCCCCGGGCTCCACTGTACCGCCCTCCTGCCATTCACAGCCAGTGCAGCTGCCGCTGCAGCCCGCGGGGACCTCCCCTGAAGGCACCGACGTGCGACGTGCGTCCCCGTCCCTGCCTGAGCTCGCCGTAGTATCCGTCCCACCATCGGGCGCAGCCGCCCCCGTGTTCCCCTCCGTCGGCACGTCCCACAAGCGCGACACAGCTAGCCAAGTCCTGAGCCAAGGCTGGTGCAGTTCCCTGTCCTGCTCGCCCATCCTGCACGTGCCGTGTCCGACGGGTGCGGCGGCACCTCCGGTGGGACCTCCACAGGCCATAGCAGAACAAGCAGCAGCAGAGGCAGCGCTGGGTCGCCTTTCCTCTGATGCCGGGCTCGAGCTGCCCCCCGCGGAACCTGCCCCTGAACCCCGCCGCTCCTGCTCCTGCTCCTGCTTCTCCTGTGGGTGCAGCTGTAGGTTTGCCCAGCGCCGCAGCAACCGCCGCTGCAGCCGCTGCACGTCTGGCTGCAGCAGCAGCAGCAGCAGCATGCGCCGGGCGGGGGCGGCCGCCGCCGGCGCCTCGGCGGGGCGTTGCGCACTTGCAGCAGCAGCGTCGCCCCGTGTTAGCGGTGTCGTTGCCAGCCCTGTAAGCGCCCTCATGGCAGTAGCAAGGTGATGCAGCGCACTGCCCAGCGACTGCGCCCGCTCCCCAGTTGGGCTGCACCGGTCTTGCAGGCTCAGCGCCAGGCGGCACGCCTCCCCCAGCAGGCCGCTTCCCTCCAGTGCACAGAGGAGCTTCTGGGAGCTGCTCGGGCCCCGCAGACATCCCTCGCCTGCCAGTGCAGCTGCGCGCATGCACACGCGGAGAAGGCGGGCGGCAGTGGCCAGCCATGCCTCCTGGCAGTGCCGCACACTGCTGATGCCGGCCTCTAGCATGTTGCGGGACCGGCTGCTTAACGCCCTGCCTCCCTGATGGCCTGCCTGCAGGATGCCTTCCAATGCCGCCGCCTGGCGGTCAAAGGCCACCATGACTCCTGCAACCGCCTTGTGGAGGCCGGGGTCTAACAGCAGTTCCAACAGCTGGTCTCGCACGCCGCCGGCTGTCACGCCGAAGCCGCTCCCCAGCAGCTGCTCGCTAGCATGGATGAGCGGTGGGAGGCTCCCTGATGGAGTCGTGGCTTCCAGGATGCTGGTCGCAGCGGCGCACACGCCTTTGATTAACCACGTTGCGGTGGTTGCCACCCTGCGGTGATGGTGATGTGGGTTGTGACCACGTGCGTGTGAGGTGCAGCCCGCAGGGACTGCTGCTGACCCTGGGCACAGCCATGGTGCACCAAATGGTACCAGGCGTTGCAAGTTACGTCGCTGAGGTTTGTGTCGTTGCGGCTTGGTGAGCCACGGTGCCGTTCCCGGCACGCACCGGGTTCCACGGGGGCGACCAAGCCAAACAGAGTCCCCCTGTTACTCACTTGGCCAAAACTCCAGCAGACGAAGCAGCAGTTGCGTTGCAGCCATCAGCTGTGATGCGCCCCTCGGTGTTGGCCAAGACCGTGGCAGACAGAGGCAGCGCCTTTGTTTCGAGAACCAACTGCCCCAGGAGCAGGTAGTACCGCGGCGCACCGGTTGACGCTGGGTCGCTGACCGTGAGGCAGGTCAGCGGCAAGCCTACGATTTCCTCGCATACTGTTTCTGTAGCTTTTAAGTAGTTGCGGCCGAGCGGCAGCGCAACATAGCTGCCCCAGGCATTGCACAGCGCCTGTATCTGCCGTCGAGGGGAGGATGATCCGGCCATACCGTATCAACATGAGATTTCCGTGATACTTCGGGTTGCCATACTGTGTAGATGGTTCACGGTCCGGTTCCTAGGCACGCCGTTTTCTTGTGCCGTTCGCGGTTGGGCGGATTTGATCTTACGCGTTGTGTTAGATGTTTTACAGCAAAGGCAACAGTAACTTTCAACATTGTGTGTCATTATGTGTGTGCTCCTAGCCTAGGATAGGATGCACGGGCCAAATCCAGCTGTACGCTACTATTCAGCTACCCTGCACGCAGCTCACACGCTTGCCAGGCTATGTTCCAGGCCATCACCACCACGGCAACACAACGGCACAGTATAGGAATGGCGGTATGCGCCTGCACCTGGCTGTTTTGGGTCAAGAAAGCTCGCGCAGCCATCTGACGGCATTGCCGTACGTGTCTGCAGCTTAGCACTAGGCAAGTGCAGTGGCACAGGGGGCTTTAGTACCGTACACCAGCAACTTGATAGCCCTCAGGCACACAACAGTGTGTAAAGATATCTGAGGTAACTCCCGCGGGCCACATACAGGAAGGCATCCGGGCATGGTCGCATGGACCAGCATGGAGGGCAGTAGCAGCGCGACCCCTGCAGACCCCTGTGGCCGGGACCAACCCTCTGTCCAGGCATGGACGGAGCTGGGCCCCCGACGGTGGCCGAAACTACGGTATCCAACCTTACCAATGAAGAAAAGTTGCTCAAATGCTAATGATCTGCGTTGACCGCGCAAGCGTGTGCCGGTCAGGTGCTAGCCCAGGAACAGCAGGCATGCATGTGCCCAAGCATGGGTAGACCCAGCTGCGAAGCAAGGCTACATGACAGTAAACTATTCTTAAGGGTGGTCGGGACCAGTAAGAATTGTGGGGCCACGCCATCCGGACTGTTAACACAGAATGCCGAAAGGACCCGGTGCCATGCCACCAGCCAGAGCTGACCAGAGCATGCGCTGTGCTGACGCAGATGGGCGCGGCCGCGAGATGCAGCAAAATGGGTCGTCCCAGATCGTCCTTGCTGCACTCTGTAAACTGTCTATCTAGCATTTTGACTTGAGTGTCGTGAACTGGAGCAGGATACCAAGGTGAAGTTGGGCAACGGCGTGCAAGCCTATCCCACTGAGGCTGCTGGCTGGTGCTGGCAGACAGCGGTTCCTGTTAATCGTAACGCCGGCCATCCATGCTTGTGAGGCGCTCGATGCGAACGCATTTGCGCTGCAACGGTGTAGGTGAAGGGACGTTGCCGCGCTAGACCTGCTCCGACTGCTGAAAACCGACCCCTGGGTCATTCGCAAGCGGCGGCCTATGCTTTGTCGTCGAAACCCCCCTGCATTTCCAGCGGCGCGTCTGTTATAAAGTACCGCGCACAGCGCCGTATCGCGCAGGATCCTGACCCTTGATGCCTGTCACAGCTTGCGTCACACCTCCCGCGCTATTGCCGTGCCCGCGCCCAGGATCATTGGACCGTTCAGCCACCCCCTGTCCTTAAATCCACCTTTCTAATCTCCTGAATTGTCGTTTTGTTCGCCTTCTTTGCATCACATTCTGCAGCACTTGTCAGTCAAGACAAAGCATCCGGTGCGGCTTCTTCCGACACCCGAAGCCTTTTAGGTGAGCCGGCTGAGGCGACCCAAACCTAACACGCGCCGCGCGAATGTCCTTTGCCGCACCCGCTTCCAAACTTATTGGCAATTGCACGAACCCTTCATGGTGCTAGCATCACCAAACTGCCTTCATGCCTCCATCACTTGGCGTTACGCGACCTTGGGCGCCTTCCGACACTGCCTCATTCCTCGCATGCTTGCAGATAGCGTTCACGCCCGCCCTGTAGCAGCTAGCCAGCCAGCCGGATCATTGCAAACCAACAGCAGCTCGCAGCAACTCAAGTCGGCGAAGCCCAATGGCCTCGTGCTCTCTGCTGACCCCCATGCGGGCCACGGCCCTGCGGCCTGCACTGCCGGAGCGCCCCCGCCCCACCGTCTCCGCCACCCGCGCCGCTCTGCCAGTCCTGCCAGGTACACCTGCCTTAGCGGCAATCGGCCAGCAGTATGCGCCTTCCTCGTGAGCAGCACAGCGCTTGCAAGGCTGCTCGGAAGCTCCGAAAGGCCACTGTGCCCTCGACCACGCGCAAGGGAGGCCCCTGCAATGCACACACCCGTGGCTGGATCTGCAGGCCTGGTATCCTTGTCACCTCGCACCTCTGCTGTGGGCAACCCACAGGCCTTGCCCCTTCCTGACCTCGGACACGTGTCACTCGCCACACGTGACCAGGCGCACGAGTTGTAGCCCCACCCGAGCGCGCAGCACCCAGTGCTGCAGTGAATACGCCCCGTGTTGGCATGCCTCCAACTCCCGTCCCTGCCCGCTCCCCTCCCGCCCTCAGGGCGCCGCTCCCTCTCCATCCGTGCCACCATCGAGCCCCCCTACGGCGACCCACGGGTGAGGGCCAGACACGTGGCAGGCACACACCACACTCTGACACAGCACTTCCACAACACAGACCGTAATACTTCAAACTCGATCCATAGACCGCCAGGCCAGCTGCCCTCTTGACTTCCTGAACACACACCCTCGCACACCACCACGCGCGTAACCCGCTGCGCAGACGCCGCCTCGCCGCTCGCCGCTCCCTGGCGCCACCGCCGGCACCCCCGGCCCCATCGGCGGCCCCACCGGCGGGTCCACCTCGGGCGCCACGCCCGGCAGCGGCCCCTTCGTACCGCCCCCGCCCACCACGCCCACCACCGGTGAGCGGCGTTGCACAGGCTAAGCCCGGTGCAGGGCCTGTTGTCAAGGCATGCATGCGGCGTCCATTGCATAAAAGTAGGGAACGGAGGTATCTTTCAGCTCGAATGCCAGACTGATCCTGTTGCGGTACCATTCGCCCAACAGGGCGCCCGTACTTACGCTTCCTTGCACTTCAACCCCACCCTATCTCCTCTCTCGCACCCATAGCTCCTTCCCCTCGGCCGGTTCCCATAACCCAGCATCCCCTTTTCACTGCCCTTGCCCCCTGCTGCTACTGCTGCTGCTGCTGCTGCTGCAGGAGGGCCCTCTATCGGCGCCGGCCCCGGCTTCCCCTCCATCGGCGCCACCTTTGGCGGCGCTGGCGGCACCGGCCTGGGCGGTAGTGGCGGCTCGGGAGGCAGCGGCCGCCCCAGTGAGTACGAGCATGCCACGTCCTGCGTTGCAGCTGCTGCACAGCACCCTATGTGGGATACGGCGGCACCGTAAGCCAACTCCCTGCTGAGCAGCATACCTTCATGCTTCTGATAAATATCGTGCCAGTCCTTACCACACACCCCATTGGAACTCTGCCGCATCACGCATCGCCGCCTTGTGCCCCTGTCTACTCGACGCAAGCCAAGCTCAACACCTTCACACCCGACCACCCGACCTGTTGTGTCCGTTCCTGCGCCCCTCACTACCGCCCCAGGCGGCCCCTCCGGCTCCGGCTCCGGCGGCTGGCTGCCCCCCGGCTGGACCGTCAACCGCGTGTTGTACGGGCTGCTGGGCGTTGGGCTGCTGTGGGTCGCATGGAACTGGTTCCAGGAGCAGCAGCGCACCTACAGGCTGACGCACCCCGGTGGGTGCTGCTGGGCGCCGTTAGCGGTGCTGCAATGGCATGGGATGGGGCTGCATCGCCTGGCCATTTCATCTTGATGACCAGCGAGGCACAAGCTTTTCAAATGCTAGTGGGATGGTTGGCCAATCTGCTTGCTGTTGGCAGCGATGGGCAAGTCACTTCACGACGACAATAAGGAGTGCGGGAATAGCGCGATGCCCGTGGCGCAACCCGTTGAACCATGCCCACATAACATGCTATTCACTGACAGCTTGGTAGGTCCTGTCTGCTGATGGTCCTAGCATCATCGGTCATGGCTGCTGCATGCCCAGCAGCTGTAGCATCCCTGCCCGGCTGCTCCCCAAAGCGACCAGGATTTGCTGCGCACACCGCAGAAGCAACGGTCGCTTGCAGAATGCCATGTTGCCCTTCCTTATGCTTTTGTTACTGTGGCAACAACCTTCATTTCAACCTGTGCCCCCACTCCTCCCAGGCCACACCGTCCAGCGTGGCGCCAAGGACGCTGCCCACGCGGTGGAGGACGCCGCCAAGGACACCGCACACGCCGCCAAGGTACAGCACTGCATGTGTGCACACAGACCAGCAACTGCACCTCACCTGCTGTGTTGTGGAACGGGAGGAGAGGTGCACGGGGTCTGCGAGGCTCTGTGTTCTGTGCACTGCCTGGGTGCGTGCGCAGTGCGCGGGTACCGGCTCGCGTCCCTCAACACACCCAGTCTTGCCCCTGCAACCCTACACACGCCCTAGCAGCTAACCCACTACCCCACCCTATCTCCTTGCAGTCCACCATCAAGGACGCCAAGTACGCCACGGAGGATGCTGCTAAGGACACCGGCCACGGCATCAAGGTAGGATGCCTCGACTGCATAGTGGCAGGGCAATCACGTGGGACTACCCGCATGGCGCACAGCCGTCTAGCATAGCAAGAGTGCTCACGTGACAGCGTACAAGTACAGAAAAATGCATGAAACGCACCACGTGCCATGTGGCAGCATAGCGTATGCGGTGCGAAACAGCACAGCGTTAATGGAAAAGGCCAGTACCCACCGACGGCGTTAAGAAGGCAGCTCTATTAGTGGACGCGGCACATGTGCTATGTGCGAGGCAGCTCGCCAGTTCCTGCAGGGAATAGCGTACAAATGACGCACTTGAAGGGTATTGTCAGCTCCGGATTTCTCCTGCACTGTGGCCTCGTCTCCACCGCCCCAGAGCTGGTTCAAGGGCACCTCCCACGCCGCCGAGGACACGACGGCCCACGGCGCCAAGGTGCGATACTAGACGAGGCAGATCAGGGCAGGTGCAGTTGGCGTGCCAGCCAGCTGACGAGAGGGGAACGACATTTAAGTTGCACGCCAAGAGCCCCTGCAGTTCCCATGCCGACTTGTGACCCAGCTGTCCTCTGCAGCCACGTACTGTGGGCCGTGCCGCTGTGTGCGTGAGCCACCTTGTTGGTTTGCTTAGTACACTCAGCACAACAGCTACAGAGCTGCATGTGCTCCTGATCCTTCGCCGCCTCACCCGCACGCACGCAGATGGCCGCCAAGGACACCGCCCACGCTGCCGAGGACAAGGCTAAGGACGCCTCGCACGCCGTCAAGGTAGGCCTAGCCGCGCGACGTGCCCAGCGGCCTGTGGGGTGGTGCAGCGTGTGACGACAGCCGACGAGCGTTCGGGCATGAACAGTACAGCAGCACAGGTAAGGCGACACAGTGGTGGTGCCCTGGTGGTACGCGTTCCTGACGGCGAACAGCCTGGGCTTACTGCTGTTGCTTGACCTGCGTCCCGCACCTGACCACCTGGTCCGTGCGCCATGCCACCCCCACCTCTCGGCAGGGCGCGGCCAAGGACGCCAAGTACGCCGCGGAGGACACCGCCAAGGACGCCGGACATGCCACCAAGGTGAGATTTTAAAGATCTGAGCAACGATTTTCAGGACTGACCTGAGCGTATGGACACGGAGTGACAGGGTGGCACGAGTCAGGCGACACCGGCGCGCTGCGGTTTCTCCCTCGACATCGGTAACCCACGTACTGCACCTGTGTCGCTGCGCTGCCTCTCCCAGGGCTGGTTCAAGAGCACCAAGCACGCCGCTGAGGACACGGCACGTGACACCAAGCACGCGGCCGACACCGCCGCCAAGGACACCAAGCACGCCGTCAAGAGCGGGACCAAGGTGCGTGGGAGGTTGGGGTGTAGCTGGCGGCGGGGGTCTTGGGGAGCGAAGCCTGAAAGAGGTGCCCTCATCAGACCAGCCGCAGCAGCAGAGCAACACCTCACTTCGAATTGCTCGCCGTGCCACAAAGGTTTGCCACTGCGTACCTACTCAACGCAGTGCCTCTTGTGTGAACTGAACGTGGGGCCCGCCCGACTGGGACGTCGCGAGGCTCTGATGCAGCGCGCGCGGGCACTGCTGTGAGCCAGTGTACCGGTAAGGTCAGGGTCAGGGTCAGGACCAGGTCTTTGTGGTGGTGCACGTCCCACAGCGGAATGCCCGGCCGCCGGCCCCGTCTGTCTGCAGGATGTGGTGTACGCCGCGGACGAGAACGCCAAGGACGCCAAGCACACCGCCAAGGTGAGAGGGGAAAGAGGTTGACTGTAACAAATTGGGCAGTCTGGGTGTTAGCGACGTACGTACGCCAGACCCTATCCCAGGTTGCCAATGGGCTACACTACCACCCTGCAGGCTACGGCGCTAATCACACTCGCCATCTGTTTCCTTGCCGCTCCGTCCACCCCCTGCACAGAGCGTGGCCAAGGACGTGAAGCACGCCGCGGAGGATGCGGTCAAGGAGACCAAGCACGCCGCCAAGGTGCGCAGCTGCTTGGTGACAAGTTTAGGTTGTCGCATCCCAGTCGCTGCGGGCGAGTGATAATAGGCTTTGCGCAGCTGCAAGCTTGGACGCGGGGCCCTGCGCTGCGTACGGCTGCCAGCCTAACAGGTTCCGCAGCTCTTACAGTACACACTGCAAAACCAGCACCAAGCGTAATGTCTTGCCTGGGTGTCCGAAGCGCAACCTGCGTCGTCCACGACCCGGTGGGCACTACTTGCAAGATTGGGGACACCACATGCTAAGACATGGTGCCACGGCCCAACACACAGACGGTGGCCCGTGGCGCCGAGGAGCTGGTCGAGGACGCAGAGCACGCCACCAAGCGCGGCGTGCGGCGCACCCTGGAAGGCGTCAAGGACGCGGCGGTGTCTGCGGGCAGCGCCCTGCGCTGGGGCGCCAACAAGGCCGAGTGTAGGTGGCGCATGGGGGTTGGTGCATGGGTAGGGCGGGAAGGGGTGCGAAGGGGTACAAGTTGGAGGGATAATGGTGCGGGTAAAGAGTGCGTGGCAAGGAGAGACGGGCGAAGGTGTGGAGGTACAGGGAAGACCGGTGGAGTGGACGAGCGCTGGCACGGTGCACTTGGGCTGGATTGGCACTTTGATATGGCCACGCCCTTTCCTAGTGTTGCGAACTCAGTGGAGCCCTTCTCCTCACGCGGCCCCGGCCGTCCACGCCCCTTCCTGCACGCTCCGCAGCCAAGACCGTCAAGGCGGCCGACAAAGCTGAGCGCGGCCTCACCAAGACCAGGTGCGCAGGGTGGTGCGGAGCCGGGAGGAGGGGGCACGCCCGTCCACCACGCCTCCAAAGTCGTGTCTCATTTGCGTTTTGATTGCTATCCTCGACCCACGACTCACCTAATGCCGTTCAGATTTGGCCTCGGTCCGTTTCTGCCCCGGATAAGAAAAAAAGACATCACCTTAAATCAAGCCCGTACATGGTAGTCGTTGCCCTAACGTAGTTACCAACCATCCATCACGTAACTGCTCTCTACCCCCCTTACTCCGTACAGCTCCAAGGACGCGGCCCGCATTGCCGCTTACACTGCCGCCGGCATCGGTCTGGCTGCCGCGGTGGTGGGCGGCGCGTGGTACTGGGACCGCAAGGGGCGCCCCAGCGGCAAGGACATCGCCAAGGGCATCCAGGACAACCTGCGGGCGGCAGGTGGGTTACCGCGTATGTTTGCGTGGGCTGGGCATGTGGGTTAAGGGGCATGCGTGCGGGGCAGGGGAAATGGGTTCGGGGGCATGTGTCTGTGGGCAGGGGATGTGGGTGAGTGATGTGGGCTAGGGGATCACCGCAGTGGCAGGGGTGGAGGCATCCAGGGCGCCCTGCGTGGCGTGTGAGTCAACAGCCGTCGTGCAGCAGCACTGCAGCAGTGTCAAGGCGGGCGGGAACCAGGGGTTGGGGGGCAGGATGTGGGGCATGGACGGATGGAACAAGGGAGACGAGGATGAATGCCAGGCTGGTGGGTACCTACGGCTGTTTCAGGATGCACAGCGCACGACCATCTGGGGCGTAGGGATGCATGCCGTGGCAGAGGTAGGCACGACCGGAACATATACCAGGTACACACTGCCCCGTTACGCGGCGATTCGGGTTACATTGCATGCCGGTATGCCATCCGTGGCCAGCTCGTGTCCGCGTGCGCCTGGGGCCTGGCTGCAGGCAACAAGATTGCGGCCGAGCCGTCCGGGCCCAAGGGGCCCACCGCCTCGGCGTAAGTAGCTGATGGCGGTGGAGGGATCTGCCTCGCGGGGCGGGTCGGAATTGGCCGAGAGGCAGTTGACGGTTGAGCGGGGAGCTTTTGGTCCCCTGCATGCGGCGGGATACAGATGGAGTAGGAGAAGAGGAACCACGGCTTAATTGTGACGCTGCGACGTCAGCGTTTACAGTGGGAGTGGGGTGTTGAGTTGGCAGGCGGGGGAGGACAATGTGGCGGCAATCGGCGTACAGGTATTGGTTCTTTGGTGGACATGAGCCGTCGTGAGTGTTGTTGTTCCCGTTGGTTTCCAGGGGCTTATCCGACGTGAGTGGCAGGGTTGTTTCTCAGGTACGACAGTTAAGGGGAGCTCGTGAAAGGCTGCACGTTGGCTGGTTGCTGGGTTAGAGACGGAAATACTGGTGATGCCGTCCTCTACACTCGTGTGACCGGGGAGAAGGTCGGAGAAGAGCTAGGCGCATGTTACCAGTGTTTTTTTTTTCCGGAATGCATTCCGATTTCCGGAATGCTTTGAAAACGAGGCCCAAAATGCCCGGAATAGATGGGTCCGGAGGGGCCATACTCCATTCCGGAGGCCGCAGGCCCCCGAGGGGCCGAAGGCCCCACCACGCCACAATCTACAGGCCTACGGCTTGAATGAGTCGTGCAAAGTGCGCATATTGGACTGCAGTGGTGGGCACAGAGGTCCACAATGTCAAAGCGGGCTTCAATCAGCTGTCAGTAACCGGCCACGGCGCACAGCAAGGACGTCACTTGAAGCACTGAGGGCACTTGCAGCTATCAGAGAGTGCTGCAACAACATGCATCGTTTTCCTCATGGAAAATGGTGTTTTTTGATGCCCATATTGCCATATTTTTACCCGGACCCCCAGGCGGGGGGAGACCCCCCGCACCCCCCCGGAATGGAAGTTGCCCTGACGGGCGGAAACATTCCGGAATTGAGAATGGTTCGGAGGTGTGGTGATTTGAAAAAACACTGCATGTGACTGGCTGTGTTGGTGGGCAGTTATGTGGACACGACTGTTGCTGTATCTGCTGTACGGAGCATGATGCGCAGTGCAATAAGTGTACGCCAGGTACGTGTAACATACCGTGCACAAGTACGACACACCAGCGATCCAGCGTCTAGCGTCTTGTGTCGCCAATCCTGACAACAAGAGGATGTTGTTGTGCGACAGGCGAATGGGGGTGTGTCTCCAGGAGAGCCTTCTGGCTGCAGCCATGTAGTAGGCTAGGGCAATCATCCGTCACAGCGGCTAAGGCACGTGTCATGGACATGCCGTGATCAACTTGCCAGTACGGTACTGGGTTGCCACGCGCAACAGCGCACTCGTGTCATTTGTCCTCAGCAGGCTAAGAGGCTTACAAACGCAGCCGGCCACAGCCTTGGCTTTCCCTGCGCGCAAAACGCGGTTGGGACCAGACGTTCTCAGAGACTGGCAGCAGCAGTCTGAACGAGTACGTGAATCTCAATGTACGCTTTCATTTTAACAACTCTGGTTTTGAACATTCCTCCGGTGACGCGGCGAGCATAACACTTGGCCAGACCCTGAAGCCTTTCCATGGCGCCGGTCGGATGGGTATTGGGCCCAAGCCCTTCAACCTTTATGAACAGGCACATAACGACCGAGAACGTAGAAACCAGAGGCGCTGCATCCCCTACTACATCGCGAAGCCTCGCCGGCCCGCTCCACAGGGCTCCCCCGCCACACGCCCGCCGCACGGCCTGCTCCGCCAAGCCCGCTAGCAAAGGCTTCGGCTCCCTAGCCCTCCCTAAGCTCCCATCCTTGAGCGGCAACAAGCCCAAAGTCCCCAAAGGCGGGGTCCTGCCCTCGCCTGCTGTTGACCTCTCCGTCCCCTCGGACTTCGAGACCGCCTGGGCCCAGGCCCAGCGCGAGTGGATCCAGTACGCAACCACCACACCAGCAGACGCGGCTACAGGCGGTGTGGTGGTGCTGCCGGCCCATGGAGACGCCGCCGTGCACCTGGTGCCGGCGGGGGCGGACAGCCCGGCCAGCGCTGCGCTGATCCGGGAGGTGGTCGCGGCGGTGCAGCCAGACGCCCTGGCGATAGAGTCCCCGCCGCAGGTGGGTTTCAGTTGCTGTTGCTGCTACAGTCCGCTTGGAAGGAGCGGGACCAGCACTGCATCACCCTGTGCCAGCGTGTGTAATGTAGCAGGCGCGGCCTCTGCAAGCATGGAACACGTTCCCGGGGGGCCCGCTGCACGCCATGCAGCTGAGGCCCCCACCGGCGGCGGCATCCATGTCAACGCCATGATTACAAACCCGATCCAACTCCCCAACCCCACACCTGTCCCTTCCCCCACCGCAGTACCTCAAGGCCTACACCGCCCTGGCCAAGGCCCTGGAGCCCCTGCTGGCCGCCGTGCTGGAGGCAGACCTGTCCACGCCCACAGCCGCCCGCAGCTGCCTCACGGCCGCACAGCGGGAGCAGTGGCAGACCCTGCTGCTGCAGGCCTCCGCCTCCGGCCCCGGAACCGCCCTGCGGCCCGACCCCGAGCAGCTGGAGCTGCTCTTCCGCCTGGGCAACCTGCCCTTCGTGGAGTACCTGCTGCCCGCTCACATCTGCCGTACAAGTACGGCAGCCGCCGGCAAGGTGCAGCTGCAGCAGCAGCAGCAGCAGCAGCCCATTTTCGTGTCCTGCGGGCTGGACAGGGAGGCACGCGCGGCTGCGACGAAGAGCAGCACCAGTGGGGGGTTGTTTCTGGGCCTTGAGTTTGACATCTACATGGAGCAGGTTGAGTCGGCGCTTGGGCAGGAGGTGGGCGGGGAGCTGGTGGCGTGGCGGACGGCGTTGGGGGATAGGCTGGCGGGTGCGGGGGCGGGGAGGGAGCTGGCAGAGCTGGTTAGCATGTGGGAGGCGGCGTGCTGCGTGGGGCCGGGGAAGCAGAGGGAGGTGGCGGAGCGGGTGGAGGAGGGGATGCGGTGGGAGCAGCAGGGGGAGCGGGAGGGGGCAGCGGGGGCAGGTGGGGAAGAGGGCGTGCAGCTGGAGGTGGTGCGGACGCCGGGGGATGCGGTCGTGGCGCGGCGGCTGGTGGAGTTGGCGGAGGGGCGCGGCGTGGTGCGGCCGTGCAGGCGGATCGTTGCCGTGGTGGGGCGGTCGCACCTGCTGAACGTGGAGGCGGAGCTGAGGAAGCTGGCGGCAGCTGGGCGGTAGCTGATGTAGGAGCTGGCGGTTGGGCGAGCGGTAGGGGGAAAGCGAGGGTGTGTGGGTGTGGGTTAAGTCAAGTCGGGTATTCCTTTTGGGCCTTGTGTCCAAGGCTTCTATCTTCCTGGAGGGCTGTTAGTACGGAGTTATGAAATCGCCCAAGATTTTTGCAACCTTTTCGTAAATTTTCCGCCCTACGGGCGGATTCTGACCCAGAAGCCACGAAACTAGGTCATCACGACGCCCATTTTTTCGAAATCTCTCTGCCTGGAGGGTGTTTCCTTTTCATCAAAATTCCCCAATTTTGCCAAAGTTTCGAAAAAATGAAAGAAAATAGAAGCCTTGCTTGTGTCAATGCCGCGGTGAGCTGTTATGTAACTGTTGGTGATCATCGGCTAGGTGAGCATTCGGGTGGACGCACGGGCAATGTTTCTTGATGGCGGGGTGCATGGCCGAGAGCGGTGTGCTGCGTGGGTGCGTTAAAAACGTACCGGGCTCGGCAGCAGCCTGCAGCGGTGGCTAGGTCGGTTGCGTGCAGGTTCATGGCCATGGACGGCGAATCAGCAAGGCGTGTCTGTCGGTGAACAGGCGGTGCACGAATGCTACACTGCCACTCTGGCTCTTGGACTGGACTTGGGGTGAAAGAGTCGTACTCCGTATGCACAGACAGGCGCACACGTGCTGCTCGTGGCGAGCTCATCCTGCATACCGCATTGTGCTTCCGGTACAATCACTGCACAGTAATACGTGTTCCGACCTGTTCGGACGCTACCACCAGCTGAAGCTTTAAAAACAAATGCCCACCGCCATCTTCACGTAAGCCTACGTCTCGGCCGCACGCTTCCGCAGTCTACCGTACTCTCTGTCACCATTCCCACTGCCTGCCGTACGACTACGTCCATGCTTTCTAGACCAGCTTCAGCACATTCACCTTGCTGGGCAGCTTACCCACCACCCCGAGACAAGCTCAGCCACGCACAGGCACAGGCAGCACCCGTGCGCTCGCGGCCACGTGTTACCGCCCTCCACTTGCACCATACCGAAGGCAGGCACGGAACACGCGGAACACCGACGAGACAATGAGGTGCACCACCGCCAAGCGGAAGACAGGACTTGTGCGCCACAGGACCTGGAACGCGTCGGCGAACAGCCGCACGGTACTCGGCTCCACCCTGTCCGCGTTAGCCCCCGCAGCCTCCAGCTCTTGCGCCACCTCCTGCAGACGGGCCCGCCTCGCCGGCCAGCACGGGGTAGGGGAGGGACCCGGCGCACGCCTCACCTCCCGCCTGATGACAAACAGCAGCATATCCAATGGGTCCTGTGGCCACGGGCTCGCGTGTAGCAGCAGCTTAACCACGCCGGCTTGACCCTGAATGGCGGCCTGCGAAAGCGCCCAGCTCATTCCATTTGCGCCAGGCACACCGGCCGCCAGCAGCTGCCGTACGACGCCGGCATGTCCGTAAACGGCGGCAGCCCGCAGCGCCGCGTCCTGCCCGTCCCGTGGGTCGGCGCCCGCCGCCAGCAGCGCCGCCACCGCCCCCTCGTTCCCCCACGTGGCGGCGTGGCGGAGGGCCGCGCTGTGCTCGTGCTGCACATCGGCGCCGGCCTGTGGGCAGCATGGCGCGCGGGCACTGGGGGCTGGGCAGCACGGAGCAGGTGAACCAGCGAGGTGTTGCCGAGCGCATGGGGCAATTCGTTCTGTTGCAACTCCCGCGAAGCCACCCGTCCGAGCTGCGAAGCCACCAACAGCGTCCTCCTGAGCTGTGTTCCCGAAGGGCGTTTTCAATTCTTACCACTGAATGGGAGCACACACAGACACCACGTTCCCATCCATGTAAGTGTCACGAAGGACACGCTGGGACCTGGAGAGCTAGAGAAGCGTTCCGCGTAAGATGCTTGAGCGGATGCCTCCGTTTGCATTGGTCCGTACCTGCAGCAGGAGCTCCACGACTACCTCATCGCCGCACTTGGCCGCATGCCCCAGGGCTGTGTTGAGCAGCAGCGGCAGCGGCAGCCCGGGCGGGGAGCGGGGCGTCCCAGGGAGGTCCTCCGCCCTCCCTGCCACAAGCACCCCCAGCAGCAGCACCACCACCTCCACGTGGCCGTGGGTGCAGGCGGCACGAAGCGCCTGGTCGTAGGCGGTGGCGCCCTCCTGCGGGAGATAAGACACATCAGCAAGAAAAGCTGGGTGTATAACTACAAAGCCCCGTACAGTACCGCGGAGTACTGCATCTGGCCTGCCCAACTCACAATCGGCGCCGTTCAGACTCCTCTTTTTGCTTACAGGTGTCCAACCCGATGCGCGTGGGCCCGCACCTGCATCGCCCATCGTGTCACCGCCACGTGCCCAGCAGCCGCCGCGTTGACCAGCACGGCGTCGGTTTGACCGGCTGCACCGCAGCCGCCCTCGCGTAGAGCACGCATCACGCCCAGCGCCAGCGCGTCATGGTCGTGCCGCGGCGCGCCACGTGTCACAGCCCTGAGCAGCCCCGGACAGTCGTATACGCGCTGTACGGCGGCATGAGCGCCGTACCTGGCAAGAGGTCATGGGGCACGACCAGGACATCACACTGCGTGCCCGCACAACAGCACAAACCCCAGCATTGCAGTGCTGCCTGACAATACCAGTGCACGGCGCTCCAGAACCGAAACCAATGGCAGGCGAACGTCGTGTCAGCAGGAAACGCACCCACCTCGCCTGGAGATAGCACGCCGCGCCACGAGGGGTCGTCACTGAGCGCCACGCCTCCGCCAGTGTCCGGCACGAACAGCATGCACCGGCCCCGCCTGTTCCAGCCATGAGGACAACACGCTCCAGTAGCTGCGATGGAAGTCGGAGGAGTGCACAGCCTGGGGCTTCCTGAGTACTGCATGTGGTTTCCATCGCGTCAGAAATCTCGAGCGTGCCTCCTGCGATCATCCCGCCTACTCAACCACTGAGTACATGTTTGGGCAAAAGCAAGGATTGTCTGTCGCCAGCAGTGCGCGATGAAGGCCACAGACCGGGACCCACGACGGTAGCTGAATTTTCGTAAATCGACACACTGCATGGCAAGTTGCAAACGTTCACTTTATGCCACCATCTTATAGCTATTGCTCTAACAAAAGTAACCTTGGGTCAGCGCTGTCCCTTCTACCGAATGTGACGGAACGACTGCGAGGCCAGGGCCCCACCCGACCTGGCCTGACCCCCACCTGACCCACGCACGAAACACTAGCCCCGCCGCCTGCCCACGACCCCACCGAAAGCGCCTATCACCACGCGATGGAAGCTCCAGAGAACCAGAGGGGCCCAGGACAGCGCATATGGCATGCACGCAAGGACGGCGCATACTGTACGGCACGCAAACCAGTTCACCTGTTAGTGTTTGGGGTTCTTTAGCGCTTCACAGGTGTGTTGCAGACTGCCCTCCTTCTCGGGCACTCCCCTGCCATGCCTGGCTGCTTGATCCTATCAGCAACCTTTCAGGAAGGCTTGGTCAGGCTTGGTGAAGCGAAGAGCATTGGACCAGATTGGACGCACAGTCGCCTGCCCAAGAGGAACGAGGAGGGACGAAGCTCACCTTGAACACACGAGGGAGGAAGCTCACCTAGAATACATGAGATAAACAGCAATCGGAAGTTACATGTATCCCGTGCATCCCTCGCACGCCCGGACACCCCTGTGTAAGGAGATCAACATCAGCCCGCCGCGCGCCATAGGTGTGATGCACCTTAATGGCGTCATCCACGGCGCGTCAGATGCACCCGTCTTGGCTCCCGCAGCCGCTTTCTCTCAACCCCAGTTATCCCCCGTGCCCAACTGAAAAAGGGAGCTCGACAGTTGCTCTGCCACACAGAGCACCGTGTGAAGGGCACCTTGCGGCCACGGTCCACGCGCATGCGAACCGCTTGGCTGCCGCAAACATCGCCCGCCCTTCACGAACACTGTATGGCACCCGCCCAGTCCAGCAACTGCGAACAACGCCCCTTTCGGTCCCTCTGCGCTGCCAAGCCCAGCGCCATGCCACTGTGGGCCCCTCCGTCTGCCCCCGACACCAGCAGCTCCGACACCGCCACCGACCTTCGTGCCCAAGTGAAGCTGCTGCATTGCACAGCGCGACATTACACGCGTAACTAGGACCCCAACCACCAGTATTTGTCGTACGACGCTGCCGTATTCGTACCGTACTTGACGGCGGCCTGCAGTGCGGCGCCCCCCGCGTCCCGTGGGTCGGCGCCCGCAACCAGCAGCGCCGCCAACGCCTCCTCGCCGTCCAAACGCATACAAATGCGTAAGCCTCCGCAACAAAGACAAACGCCAGTATGCTCCTTATGACCTTAGCATAGGCCCCCATCAGGGTGCCTCTCTAAAGCGCCTTCTTTGGTGCAAGCTCGGCGTGTATTTGCCCCAGAGCACCAAACGCTGATGGACTGCGTTGTGCCAACGGGCGCGCCATCGCCCCGCCGGTCAGCATCCGCCAGCCAGGGGTTTCCCAGTTATCAGCATGACAGGACATCCTGCTCATTACGCTCTCAAATATGCACCCTCTCACTGCTGCGCCGCGCTCACTTCTGCCCTGCCCTCACAGCTACCCCATACTCCACCCACACTCCGTGCTCGCCTCTGTGTGTCTCTCTCACACCTGGCGCGCTCATCTCATTTCGTCTCATTTCCTTCCCTCTCATTCCCTTTCATTCGAACGCCACCTCGCACACCAGGTCTCCTGGGAACACCGACACGGCGGGGTAAGCCGCCGCCTGGCCGCCCCACGCGGCGCTGCCCGCCTGCTTGCCATTGACCCAGAACGTGACGCGCCGGGTGTTGAAACACAACTCACAGCGCACCTGGTCGTGGTGTCAAGTGGGGTTGCACGTTGCTGGGTTGAGGTGTGTGTTGAGGGAATGAGAAGTTCGGCGGTACAAAGGCAGAGGTGAAAGGACACTAGGGCATGCACACCAAAGCATGCGGTGTGTGGGCTCCTAGCTGGGACTGCCAGCAACTGACCACGGGCTTGCGAGCGGGCGGGTGCGCATCCAGAAGGCCAATTGTAGGGCCTTTAGTATGGAGGCAGTGCTGCACGGTGGACATGGTCCTTGCCGTGCTCATAGATGCGGCTGTTGCTCGGTTGTGTGTCAATGGACGAGATTGACGAGGGGCTGGGCGATGCTGCGGTGTTGCAGCTGCACGGTACTGCCCAAGCCTGTGACACGGTAGTGCTCATGCTGCACCATTGCTACACGTAGCAGCTGCCAACCAGGGATACGCAACACGGCATATTGGCGTCCGACCCACCGTGTCACCCTCCCCGTAGGTAGCCCGGGACATGGCCTTGGCGGGGTAGATGAACCCAGCGCCGCCCATGGAGATGTAGCCCCTGTCCCGCCGGTAGTCGGGCGTCATGTACTCCTCGGCAGGGCTCTCTGTGAAACCGACAGCTGTACGGACGCCCTTCTTGGGCATCGCTACCTCGAAGGCGTGCTTCCCCGGGCCTTGCAACGGCTCGGCTGTGGCTATGGTGAGGGGCCCTGGCAGCGTTGGCGACACCACAATACGGGCGGACTTGGCCCCTGCGCTAAGCTGCAAACCCTTGCATCCTGTCCGATTGGCAAACTTGTACATGATGCTTGGTTGATCGGGGATTGCTTGGATGCGTGCGGTAATGGTTGTGCCTGGACGACGTTGAGCGCTTGCGTGGGGTTGGTGGAAGGAAGCGAGCGACCAATGCGCTGCGTGCCTAACTTATACACAAGAGTATGTATGTGAGCTAAAGACACGTAGTGCATAGCGCCTCAGCCCTTTCATATTGCCACGTGGATGTGCATGGGCGCGTCCAGTCCGCACAGCGCACACCACTGGCTGTCTCCATGTGTCAGTCAAGTAGCATACATTGTAAATAATAAACCAATGCAATCATTGTAAGGATTTACAACTACATCGCCGGCCAGGGGTGTATTCCATACCAGACAGGCGCTGCCTTGCCGCCGCTCTAATTTGCTCGCAGTCGCATCAAATAAAACCAACATAAGGCATTAACACTATCGTCACATGGGCGATACTTGAATCGCGCAGTGATCTCCAAAGGCTTCATCGGTCGGAGCTGGGCACGACCTGTGCGGGCAGCAGTGCCTCCCCTGCGCGCCGATGGCCGCGGCGCCCCCCTACAGCTGGCCGTCACGCCCGCTGCAGCCCCCAATGTCCATCACGCAAGCAGATGGCGTGTTCAAACAGGTGCAGAGGGGTTGCAAATTCACATGGGCGCACATGGTCATGCACTGACTGGCGGCCCCACCTGTGGCCGCCGGTGGCAACCCGTCCACTGGCTCTGGTCAACCCATTTGTTCAACCAATGCCAAATCTATATCGCTCTACATGATCCCGCACTGTAACTACTACGCACGAGGCCGCAATGATGTGGAGAGGCCATGCACGCGCCGTGGTGGCAGCAGACAGGCATGCTGTGCCGTGGGAGTAGGCACGTCCCCACACCGCCCCAATCCCAACAACTTTCCGTCAGTGGCATAAATACTGCGCCTTGAAAGCAGCAGCTGATACTACCGCTGGTCACTGTGAGGGCAAGACGGTAGCCAGTCCGTGTTTGCCGCCAAGGTCCGTTCCCTCCTGCTAGCCCACAGGCTTCAACGACCTGCAACTCCACACGCCTACTGAACCCCAGTCCTGTCCTGTCCCACCCTCTCCGCCTGCTGCGACACCCACAGCCGGTGCCAAAGGAGAAGCCCGCCATGATCTCGCGGCACATGGCAGGGCTGCGGACCGACGAGCAGTTCTTCGGGTACCTGCAGGAGAACAAGGCGCACACGGTGGGGCGCCGCACTTCGGACGGGGCACGCGTGAAGCGCGCACGGGGCAGCACGGGGAACCGACGCATTGGTGCCTCCATTCGCTCGACCCTCGACTGTCCTCGGTAGATTGGAAGGAGCATCGGGAAATGCTTGTTTGTGGGTGGGCCTGGCTCGCTCACATGGTGCCAGACAAGAGGCAGCGGGCAGGGTCCTACTGTTCTTGTACAGGGTTATAAGTCGTACACGAGAGGGCTGCTTGCGATTGTGACGTGCAATTGTGTCCAGCAAACAGCAGCAAGGGATGCAGCGAAGGGGCACGGGTGATTCAGGGTTGTCGTAACTCGAGGCAGCGACTGCGCTCCTGGCACGGGCACAGGCATAGCATGGCGCCCCGTGTATAAGCCTAGTGCACTGCAACTCTTGAAACTTTCCTTGCAATGGCATGTCCCTGTGCAGGCTGTGATCCAATATGGTGCCTCTTGGTGAGAGGAGGGGGCACTTGCGCCGTCTGTTGGTGCTTCAGGAACGTGGATGCCTTCCATGGCCTCAACAGGCCTTATATAGCCGGAGGCTGTGTACTGCTCTGCGCAACAGGAGCTTTGTAGCTGCCGCCCTAGGATTTCCTGTCGTCTTGGCACCCTGCGTTCAGGATATGCATCTCCCTGTTGCAGGTGTACAAAATGTGCTGAGTTCTTCCCCACCTGGTTCAAGCTCAGCAAGGAGGTATGCGGGAGGCCTTCTGCCGCTGTGCAACGGGGCAACACTGGCCTACGGCCTTGGGATGCCCACGCCAGCACACCGGACAGCTCTGTAGCCATCGCCGGCCTCCTGCAAATACAAAACGTGCAAACCTGGTGCAAACCCAGCCATTTTATCTTCCTAATACATGCCAACTGTACTGCCACTTACCTTCCCTGTCGCTTAAAATGACCTCCAACCATCACCATGCTGCGCTCCTCCTTCCGCCACAGTACCCCCAGCTCAAGTACGCCGTTGCCCAGGTGGACACACTACGGGATGCCATCAAGGTATACTGTTGGAAGAAGAAGTAAACAGACGAACAGATGAAGGCTGAGTGCGATGCGCAAGCAACGAAACCCAATGCTACTGAGCCGTATCCGCCTGTGCCACTTGCACAGCACCTGGGAGCGGGTGATCGGTACAGGTACTCCGGTGAGCACCACGCATCCCTTGGCCTCGTCGCCATGCCAAACGGCTTCTGCTTGCGCGCCCTCACAACCGCTGCAGGGCGTCAAGTACAGCCCCACGTTCCACTTCTACCGCAACGGCAAGGTGGTGGACCGCGTGCTGGGCAAGGAGGCGCAGAAGCTGGAGGACCACCTGTGGCTGCACAGTGACTGACGGTGCTGGCCCGACGCCAAGTTTGGACTCGTCTTTTTCTTGTTCGAGGGTCGCGAGGCAATGGCATGATGTGGAGCAGTGTGGAGAGCAGAGCGCAGGCCCGCAGTGGACCCTGGTTGACCACATGCTAAGCTCGAACCCGCCGCTTGGATCAGGCAGGGAGGGCACCTGGAGGGCACGTCGCAGCGTGGTGCAGGCCGTGCAGCGCATGTGTGACGTGTGATGCAAAACGGTTGAGGGCATATGGCCGCCGGCACCTGCTGGGACGTACCCTGGGCGGGAACGGTGTGCTGCAGTGGTAGATAGATAAGTGTGTCCGCACGTATGTTGCAGGGGCATGGGCACACTACCTACCCGCTACGTCGGTTTAAGCAATTTCAAGCTGTTGGCCATCTCGTACTTGGCACTCTTGTGCGTCTAAGGCTTAAGGCAAATCAATCTAGCTGCGATTCTGAGGCTAATTCGTCGTTTCGTCAGGCAGCACGTCCCATTGGGCTGAGGTGCTGGGGCAGTGTTCCGGTCTTCTTTGGCGGAAAATTCTGGCCGTTCATAATTTTGGAGCTTTCGGGTCTGGAAATCCTGACAATCGTACATTTTCCAGGATTTCTGGGTCTATCCTGGGGGCAAAACCTCTTGAAAATCCTGATTCGGTCAGAATTCTGCCTCAAAAAATCCTGGCAGCAGACTAAATGGCCGTCTAGATCATGATTACGGTATCCTGGAAGACCGGGACACTGTGCTGGGGCCACCATTCTCTGCCCCACCAGGGGAACACTTCATACGGTAACACGTCGTGACTTTGTGAATGGCATGGGTCTGCCTGAACCTGTGAAAGCTGAGCGGCCGGCCTTTGGCCAGGTATTCTGCTGTACACGGGAAGCCATCGGCCCAGCAGTGCGCGCCCACCGTACACCATTACACATGCTTTGGCCTGTTCAGGTCCGCCTGGATCCTAGGGGCATGTGGACGTCTGTCCTTGACCCATGTGCTTGGTGCAATGGTTTCGCACGGTTCATGCGCCATACCTAAAGCACGCCCCTACGGGTATCCGCATCGCATCCACCACCAAATGGCTACATGAAGCCACGCCAAACCACCGCCTGAATCAAGCGCAGGTGCTTACGGCCTCGTGTACCGTGAAGCGTCCACACAACGCATGCATATGCACAGCCACCAGGGTGCAGATGTCTCCACAGGCGCTCGGGGCGTCAAAGGTCCTGCAGACCGTATATAAACGACAGCCAGGTATGCGGTGCAGTGGTAAGCAGCGTCTATTTCCCCTGACACGCAAACACTTGTCATCACGTCTTGCAGTACCGGTACGTGTGGACACCGGACAGCCCCACAAGATGAAGCCCGTCGTTGCGGCGCATGGGGAGTCCATCCACTGCGGACTACCGCAGGGCGCCTCGCCCGCCCTTGGCTGCCGCCTGCTGCGGCTGCAGGCTGCGCAATAGGACGTCTGGCGGCATGACTTCGCCCGCCACCGCGCTTGGCGCCGGCGCGGCCAGCTGGCCCTGCGTGGGCTGCGGCAGCGCCCGCTTGGCACCTGCCAGCTGCGCTGCACCCTGTCCCTTGGCCACACTGCACGCACAAGCCAGGGGCACAACTTCAGCGTTCTCATACCGGTATGCTGCTTGTAGGAAAGCCACTCGAAGGGGCACGTGTAAGAATGGGGTACGGCGTCAGGCAGGTTCCCGCAGTGCACGTGTCAAGGCAGGTGCCGCACCTGGGCGGCACCAACTTGACCAGCGGCTTGATCTGCTGGATGGCAGTGTACGGCACCAGCCGCATCCGGTTCTTGGCCTGCTCCACCACCCTGAGATAAGAAGAGGAAACCGCACACGATAAACATGACAGACTCACATCCGTATGAAGGTCACAGCAATGCGGCTGACGCGAGAGTGTACGTGAGGGCCTGCCCCCTTGCGACCCGAGGCGGTAGCAGCTACATACCTCGGGTTGAGAGCCACGAGAGGGTTCTTTGCCAGCTGCGGCTCGTACATCCGCAGGCTCTGGCTGAAGATGCTGACCTGGCTGCTCGCCGGCAGCTGCGATGCAAGCGGCCGTGGCGCTGCCGCCACTGCTGCTGGGCCCGCAGCCACCCCCACGCCCGTCCCGTCCGCTGCCCCTGCAACGTTCTCGCTCCGCTGCACAGCGTGCGCTGGCTGCGGCTGGAACAGCGAGCGTGGCTGCGGCTGCGTGGGCGGCTGGGACGGGTCCTCTTGCGTCGGCCGTTGGGAGGCGGCCAACTGCACGTCGTCCTCCGGCTGCCCCTCCACCTCCATGGGGTCCTCCTTCGCCGCCTGTGCCCCTCTTCCGCTTGCCCCTGGCCCCCGCCGCGCAGCCGCCCTCCCCTTCTTGCCCTGCGCTCCATCCACCACAGCGCCAGCTGCTGCGCCGTTGGCCCCGGAGGGCCCAGCAGCAGCAGCTGCGCCCGCTGCCCCACCGTCATCTGCCACAGCCTGCTGCGCTGCAGCCCCCTTGCCCTGCCCCGCCTTGCTGCCCTTGCCGGCACGGCTACGGTTCTTCGCCCCGTCGGCTGCGGCGGCTGCGGCAGTACCTTGTTGCCCGCTGGAGCCTGCAGCGGCCGCGGACGGCCCGGCGGGACCCACATCCGTTGGTGCACCGTCGCTGACGTCCCTGTTGCTGGCCGCGGCGTCCTGCTCTGGCTTTTGGGCATGGCCCGAGCGTGCCTGCTTCTCACTCTTCAGCACGAAGCCAGGGGTCTCTGCTCCCTTGGCGCCCTCGTCCTCCGAGTCCGCCAGGGCAGTGGCCATGGCCTTAGCCTTAGCCTGACCAGCCTGTGCCGCTCGCCGCCGGCTGGGGTAGCGCCCGGCGGCCTGCTCCTCACCAGGCCCATCCTGGATAGCGTCCTCCCCAATGGTGGGCTGCGGGTGTCAAAGAGGTATGTTGCAGGTCAATCAGCACTTGCTACCTGAAGAGTGACAACAGGGTGCAGGTGTATAACCTAAGTAGGGGTCCTGACAATAACAAACACGCATGCCAAGCGCCAACGAGACCGCTAGCACAGCCAGGAAGCACAAGTTGTACGTACCAGAGACGGGCCCTGATCTGCGACCAGTAGGTTGCTCTGCAGCTCCGCGGTCTTGGCAGCCTTGCGCCCACGTCCTGAGGCAGCGGAAGGCAAGCGTGCTACACGTGAGCTACATAAGACGCTCATGGGTATAGATGCACCGCATGGGCGGAAAGATAGTGCCGAATCGGTGAGACAGTTTGTGCGCGGCATTATTGTGCTGTTACCCAAAAGGCGTGTATTACAGGCAAGTGCCGCTTACCTTTCCCGGACGGCTTCTCCTCCGCAGGCTCTCCAAGAGCCCGTTTTCCACCGGGGGCCCCTGCAGCTGCCGCAGGTGCTGCTCCCGTGTTCTCCGCAGGTGGTGCGGCAGCAGGGCCGCGAGCGGCGGGCAGCGTGGCTTCCCCAGGACCACCTTGCTGCTGGCTGCTCCGATGACCTTGGGACAGGAGTGGCTGCTGTGACCTGCACGCACACGCGCATGCCGAAGGAGTGTCTGCCATTGCCAGGTCAACTGCAAGGTCAGACACGGTCGAGCAACCATGGCGGTGCAAGGCACTCAGCCCGAGAATGCCGCTTACAGCTTCAGAATGAAGTCCGCTGATGGCCCCTTGTCCTCCTCCTCCTCGTCCATCGCTGCCGAGGTGGAGCCCTTGCCACCCGCCATGCCTCGCCCCTGAAGCAGGTTGCCCATCAGCTTGTCCACGGTTGCTGCAGCCGTGTGCACCTGCGGGCCACCGTCCAAATTTACGTGGGGCGACGGTCACAATGTCAACGCGCAATGTGCCACGCGCTCCAAATCCACCACAGCTTTGAAGCAATGGCGGCGTCCCCTGGTACAGGCTCTTCGGCTCGACAGAGGGCAGTCACTCCACTTGGATGCACGCAGAGGAGCAGTCAACCCACCTGGAGGCCGTGCCCGTGCTGCGGCCCTGGGCTACCCAGGGAGCGCAGCTGCCGGTCCAGCTGGCTCTCGCGTGCCTGCAGGGCCAGGACCTGGTCAGCGAGCTCCGCTTGCTTCCCCTGCAGCCGCTGCCGCTCCAGCTGCAGCTGCTGTATCCGCTCGTCCCGCCGTCCCAAAGCGTCCTGCAGCTCTGACAGCCGCAGCTGCAAGCTGGCGTCCGTGCTGTTCACGTTGGCCACCTGCACAGAGGGTTACAAGGTGTGCATTGGTTGAGGCCGGACAGGGTGAGGAGGGAGAGATGACGTGCGACGTGTCTGCCTGTGCGACTGCAGGCACCAACGCATGCCACATTGTCAAGAAGACAAGCGGTAGGCCTGGCCGCATTTGCTGCCGTTCTCCTCTGTACGCGGTGCACGTGGATTACCGCAGCGTCAGCAAGCGCTGCCTTACCCAGGCTCAGGGCAACCCCGACCAACGCGTAGTTGACTTACCTGCTGCCGCGCCGATTCCAGCTGTCGCCTGGCTGTGTCCGCTTGTTGCCTTGCGGCCTCCAGCTGTTGCCGCAGCCCTTCCTCCTGCTCCGCAGCCCGCGCTGCTTGGTCAGCCAACTGCTGCTTGAGGTTCGACACCTGGCGCAGCAGCTGCGCCTCCTGTCGGCCGTGCGCATCCTGCAGGTCACGCAGCTCCGCCTCCCTCTGCTCCAGCTGCAAGGCCAGCCAAACGGCAAAACCTTGTTGGTCGGTCAATCTACCGAATACACCTGGACGAGGCGGCTCGCGATAAGTGTGCATTGCGTGTGCGGAAGCGCGCGTGTACAATGCGTGGTAACGTAGCGGCCTACCTTGCGCTGTTGTTGCTGCAGCTGCGATTGCAGGGAGACCACGGTGGCGTCTTTGCCGTGCGCCTGTTGGCTCAGGTGCTGCGTGCTGTGCTCCAGCTCAGCCTGCAGCTCCGCTGCCTGCTTGCTCCAGGCCGCCGCCTGCAACCGGGAGGAACCATTTCCGTCAAGGGGAGCTCGATCGGGGGCTGAGAGCAGCAACAGGGTGGTTGCCTACCTTTTTCTCCGCCGCGGCCAGCCTGGACTGTAAGATCTCGACCTCCGCGGCATTGTCGCTTGCCTGCGTGCAGCGTTGAAGAGCAAGGAGCCAGTCACACTCCAGGACCCCAGACGACCCGACACTCAAAGGTCCAGTGACGCGCAGAACCGGAGGCATTTACCCCAAAGCATCCGTTCTGGGTAGTAGTTTTCAAAATAGGCAGGAGCGGCCGGAAACCAGGTCGGCAGGTCGGCAGCGACGGCAGGGTGTAGGCAGGACGACGAGTAAAACACACCTGGTTTCTGAGAGCAGATAGCTCTTCCTTGTGGGCACGCTGCTCCCTTAGCCGCTGATCCTCAAGCTGCTGCCGCACCGCCTCCGCCTCCTGTCTTAGCCGGCTCTCACGCTCTGCCCTGTCCGATTGCCGCTTAAGCTCCTCGGCCGCGGCGCGCCTGTGCCGCAACACAAGAAAAGGGATGCTGTTGTTACGGAAGCACCCAAGAAACACAACTCTTTCCATGGCCATGCATACCACCCCCACCCATAGAAGTAGCGATTACGTATGTACCCCCTCGTGTTTACGCGTAACCCCTGATGTGTGCGCTGTTGCCCAACCTATGAACCTTACCTTGCCGCCTCCAACTGCTCCACCAGCTGCTCTATGCGCAACTGCTTCTCCGCCATCACCGCCTCATCCGCCTGCCTCCGACACTGGGCCTCATGCGCCAGCTGCCGGTCGCGGCTGGCCGCCTCCTGCACGTGCCGCTCAAAGCGCTTGTTCGCTTTGTCAAGCTCAGCGCCCAGCGACTCCAGCTCCAGCGTCAGCTTGCTGGCACGTGCCTCCGCCTCCGCCCGCGCCTTGCTTTCCATGGCCAACATGGTCTTCAGCTCACGGTGGCCCTCCCGCAGGCTGGCGGCAATGTCTTTCTGCTGCAGCGCCTCAGACTGCTGCTGCGTTAGCTGACGGCGAAGCTCTTCACAGGTGTCCTGGGCCTTGCTTAAGGCGCTCCGCTCGTCCGCCAGCTGCTGCTCCAGGAGCGTCATGATGCCCTGGGCCTCGTCCAGCTGCTCCCTGTACTGGTGGGCTTCAGTGCAGCTGGTCTGCAGTTGCACCTACAACACACCGTAAGGGAAATGGCCATGAAGGAGTCCCGTAACCATGTGTGCCTTCAGTGCGCGAACTTGGGTCCAGTACGAGTTGGGGCGGGTGGCAGGCTCGTTGTCAACGCAGGGTCCCAACCTTCCCCACTGCATGCTGACTAGCTTAGCCTGTTCCTACCTGCTCCTGCACTCTTGCTCGGTGCTGGCTCTGGCAGACGGTGGACCACTGCTGCAGCTGCTGCTGCAGTTGGCTGCAGCGGTGCAACAGCTCCTCTCTCTCCCCCACGCATGCCTGCAGCAGCCCCTCCAACACTGTGATGTTCTCTTGCCGCTGCACCACTGCCTCCTCCTTGCTGGCTAGCTTAAGCTTGTAAAGGGCCGCCCGCTTGCGCCACTCCAGGGACTCCTGTTTCAGCCTGCTGACTTCGGTATCAGCTGCCTCCAGGGCCATGTGGCACTCTGCCAGCTTCTGCAGTGTTGAGCAAGGCACTGACGTGAGAGGTGCTGCACCGCACCGGTACCCAGCACACCCACTGCTGCACAGGCAAGTTCCGCCACTTACATCATGGTGCTGAGCTTCTTGGCATGCGACACGCTGCGCGGCTGCGGCTGTAGAGTGCTCCAGCGCGTGAACCGCGGCGTCATAACATTCATGCATAACGGCCACGTACTCTTGCGGCACCACCAGATACTGAGACTGTGAGCTGGGTGCCATGGCAGTAGTTCGTAGAGTATAGCAGTGAAGGGGCGGTCTCAAGAGGAACAGAACGCAAGTCTGTGTTGTCCCGCTCCACGGGCGCCGAGGTCCTGACGCGTCATAATTGCTGTTGTATGCTGTTCAACAAACTACTTCTACTGCATCGTCACTTGCTGATTCAGAAGAGAGCGTGTAGGCGGGCTGTCGCGAGTTTTGTTGCCTTCAAGTCAAACAATTGCCGCGAAGGCCGATGTACCGTGGACACACCGATGTAAGAGTACTATTCGAAACAGTAAATCGTAGCGCAGGAGGCAACAAGACTTGACGTGTTCAGCGTCAGGAGTCGCAAAGCAGTCCTGTGTCTGGTAAACCGAATTGGAATACAACTGTCAGAGTGCCATTACGTATTGACCACGGCCACCATTCCTTTCGTGCGTGCGTGCAAATGGCAACCCGCGCTGTGCATGCTTTGGTTAGCTCTGGTTCTGGGGCGACCGCAAACAAAAAGGTCGAGACCTTCTAATTCATTCATGCGTTCATCAGCTTGGTTGTCTTAATCTTGCACTCCGTTCACTCCGTTTGGCGACACCATGTATATCATAAGCAAGACCCCGACAGAGGTTGTGCACAGGTAGACGCGCACTCCTGAGCATGGCAAGTAACTCTAGCATTACTGCGCTTTCAAAGCGCCTGGCGGCGCTTACGCAAGTGTGCGGCGGTTCGGACCTTACTGCGCGGGCACGACTGGTGGAGACGGCTCTCGACGTCGACACTGTCTCCACACAATTTCTGTCGAACCTTTATGATGTATGCGTGGAGAGCGTCAGCTCTTCAGGAGCGGAGCCACAGGTACGGCAGGGGCAGGGTACGGGTCTGCAGCCCCACTACGGCCACCTGTTCAAGGCCACAAGGTCCAGCGTCGCGGAAAGTGGTCCGCGCCTCTCTACCTCTTGCTTTTGGTCCCAAGCCTTCTTGCTATTCACCGTGTTCACTGGAACAGGTGGACGGTGGGGATGCACAGTTCCACGCGCGGGCAACATGTGCTGCAGCTGCACTGCTGTACCTACGGAACCAGGGTAGGTGCTTCTCAAACGTCCACAGCCTCACGCGCGGCGACAGCATCTGTGACTGCTTGTTGGTAATGTCACTCACAACCGTGCCTGTCGTTCTTTCGGTGCACACGTCGACGTCCGCGTGCCTGCGCTCCCGCATGCAAGACCCCTCCGCAGCACCACGTGCCAGCCCCTTGCCACGACACCCAGACGCACAACTCTTGCACGCCCCCTTCAGACGAAAGCCAACTTGTGGCGTTTTGTAGTCTGCACCTATGTGCCCCTTTTGTGACCGTCCGTGCAGGAACTCCCATCGTACAGCAGTACCTCGACTCCTTCTTCCTGCCGCTCCTGGCCCTGCGCTCGGGCCTGCCGGACAGGGCATGCACCCTGCAGGCCAGCACACAGCTGGCTCAGCTGCTGGCAGCTGGCCAAATGTGGAAGCAGCTGCAGCAGCTAGCAGCAACCGCTTGCGACGCAGTGGACGCAAGCATTGGTGCGCCGGGGCACATGTCCGGGGGCAGCACCTCAGCGGACGGCACTTCAGCTAGCGCCAGGATGCAGCTAGCAACTGCTTGCATGGTGCTCAGCGCTGTGGCCTTGGAGCTGCAGAAGGAGGCAAGCACTGTGGGGCCAGCGGACGCGTCAGGGGACGTCATCGGGGAGCTGCGACGGCTGGTGGGGTGGCTCCTGCGCGTGCTGCCGCCGGCGCTGTGCAGTCCGGCGGCGGGGGTGCGGCAGGCGGCGCTGCGAGCGCTGGTGCCGGTGGCAGTGGGCTGTGCGCGGGCGTGCGGTGAGGGCAGCGAAGGGAATGGTTGGGCATTCTCCACTGCCGCGTACGGGGGCATCTGCTAGGTTGCGAGGGCTTGAAGTGAGTGAGGGCCTCTGGATAAGTGGGCATGTGCCTACGCGCGTCGAGGTGGCGAACGGTTACAGGATGACAGTTGCGGACGTCGGTTGCACTCTTCCATGTGCACGCAGGTGCGGATGAGCTGGCCAGCTTGGCTCAGGCCATCTGGCGCCTGTCCTTGGGCTTGCTGGCTGCGGGAGGGCCTGCGGACGCCGCAGACGGTGCAGGCAGCACAGGAGCGGCAGTGGCAGCAGCCGCGGCCGGTGCGGCGGCGGCAGCGGCTGCAGGCGGCGCAGGCGCGGGCACCACCCCCCTGCGCACGGCCCTAGCGCTACTGGTGCAGACGTCGGGGCTGCTGACTGACCCGCAGTCCGGGGTCGACGTTGCGGGGTGTGCGGAGTTTTGGGAGCGCCTACGGGCGTGCCTGGTGAGCTGAAGCATGCAGACAGGCCTATATGCGCATTGGGGCTGAAGATGATGCGGACATGTGTGTCGCTGCGCTTCACGCCGTCACACCACTAAAACTACATCGATATCACCACTTGCCATGCCCTCCGGTGCAACGCCGCGACCCCGCATTTGGCAGGCCCACTCAGACCATCATGTAACACACATCCAAACGCGCTGCTCCACTCACGCTTTCGGCAACTTACCTCCACAGTCGCTCCCCGCCGACACCGACGCCATGGAGCGCAAGCGCGCGCTGCTGCTGCTGCAGCGCCTGGCTCCCGCCGAGACAACCCCCGGCTGGGCGCTGTGGGGCGCACTGTACGACATCCTGGACGAGTTCCCCATCCACCTGGTGGCGCCCATGTGGGCCAAGGTGCGCGGCCCGCCTGTGCACCTGCGTGTGTCTGCCCGTGGTAGCCACCACCACTCGCGAAGGGGTGCACTTCGCGTCCTAGCCGGTTGAGGTGCAGAGTTGTGTGGTCGCACATGCCAGGCGCCGCTGAGGTGCTCTGTTATGGCCGTGAAGCTCAAGGGCAACAAAACGTTCAAGGACATCAATATCAACTAATGCCACTGCTATCGCAGATTGACCAGCTGCACGCCCCTGCCCCCGAGTTCCGCACCGAGGCCGTGGTGCCCAAGTCGTACATCCCTCGCAACAAGGAGCTTAAGCAGCGCAAGGGCGGCGCAAAGGCAGAGGCGGCGGGGGCTGACGGAGCAGAGGGCGACGGCGGTGCTGCGGCGGCGGCGGCCTTGTCTGTGCCGCCCGAGTGGCGCTGCGTGCTGTGGGCCCGGGCGCTGCAGCACGGCAACGTGCAGGTGGGCTGCCTCCTGCCTCTGCATGTCTGATATCGGATACGGTAGCCGCCGTTCCCGTGGCCACGCCATAGGATCCACCCGGCCCTGTGCCATGTCCCCTGCCGCCTCCACTGCGCTTGGCCTGTACACAGACCCAGAGAACGCACTCTTGTAGGTCCTGTTACCTTGTTGCCTGCCCATGCGTTATGGGTGAAGGTGTACTGCTTGGATCGCAGGTCCAGCGGCTGGCGATGCGCACCTTCCTGCAGCGCGACTGGCGCACCCAGCCCCAGGGCCACGCCCAGGGTGAGGGGGCGGGGCAGCTGCGCGGCGTGCCGCTGTCCTTCGTGACCGGCGTGTTCCTTCCGTCGCTCATCCGGGAGCACCACTACCGCGGCGGCGGAGCGGAGGCAGAGGTCGTCGACGTGCAGGTGGGCGGTACTTGGGCTGTTGCACCGGCATTGCGCAGGGTGCTTGCGTACGGAATTGGCAGCCGCTTGCGACTTTGCCTGTTGCGTGTTGCTGCGCGCCACGAGGTGATGCTGCGTCACCTTTGCTAACACTGCAACCCTCACGGCTCCTCTTCATTTCACGCACATGGCCGACATCTCATTGCCTAACCCGCCTGTAACTTCAATGCCATGCACACGTAGGCGCAAGCCGGCTCCTGGCTGCGCGGCTGGTTCTCTGCTGCGCCGCTGCCCGAGCGCGCCGCCGGGCTGCTGGCCGGTCCCCGCATCGCCTCCGCCAGCGATGTGCCCCGCCTGGGGCTGCAGCAGCTCATGCGCTGCGTGGCGGAGGCGGCACGCGGCGCCGCCGCTGACGGGCGGCTCCTGGCCAGCGCCGACGGCGGCGCTGCTGCGCTGGCGGCGTTCCCCGGCGCCATGCTGACGGCGCTCCGCGCGGTGCTAGTATCGCTCGCCAACCTCAGCGGCATGTCGTACAAGCGCAGCGTGTGGGAGTCGGTGCTGGCGGCGGCGGCGGCGGTGACACCGGTGCGGGCGGCGGGGCTGCGGGCGTGCCTGTGGCTGCTGCAGGAGCTACCGCCCGCCACGCTGCAGCCCAGCGGGGAGCTGAGGCAGCCTGCGAGGTAGGAGGAGCAGGCGCAAATGGGTGTTGCCGGCATTCAGTAGGTCGCTTCCCGGCCGTTACGAACTGGCCGTGCTCCCAGGGGTCAGTGACATGTACCACGTACCATGACCTGCTGTATGCTACACATCAACAGCCCGAACATGCCCTGCCCGCACCCACACGTCACAGGGCGTGGCTCCTGGACACTGCTTCCACCACGGCCGCCGCCTCACCGGCCGAGGTGGAGCAGCGGGTGGCGTCCTGGTTCACTGAGCTGCTGGATGTCTACTGGGGCGCGGGCAGCAGCAAGGGCGACGCCACTACTTCAGTCTCTGGTGCCCCGTCGACCCCGGTTGCCAATGACAGCGCCCGCAGCGGCAGCGGGGCGGCGGATGCAGCTGCCATTGGCCGCCTGCTGCTGCTCGTGGACGACTCGGCGGGCGGCTGTACGGCAGTATTGGGGCGGCTGCAGCGTACGCTGTACGGCATGTACGGCAGGCCGTACCTGCAGGCGGCTGAGGTGGACAGAGCGCTGGGGCTGTTGAAGGAGTTGCTGACGGTTGTGCCGCTGCAGGTGGGCTGGTGCTGCTGTGCTTGGCCTGCAAGCTGTTCGCGGCAATGACCCTGGTCCCTTTGGGTATCCTTGGTCGAGCCATACTTCTTGTGGTTTCTACTGCCCATTTACAGTAACTGCCACGTCCTAGCGGCTTAAGTACTTGCTATCCACCACAGCATACATCTTGTAGCTGCCTTATTGCCGTTAGACACGAACTCATGCGCGATATGAACATCGTGACGCGGTGCATCACGTGCCCCAGAGCTCCGGGCCCGGTGGCGCCCCCAGCGCGCTGCAGCGCGGCCTGCTGGAGCTGGCGGCGGGGGCGGCGGAGGACCTGTGCGGCGTGGCGGGCGCAGCGGCGGACGCATTCTGGGAGGCCCCACCGGCGCAGCAGC
This sequence comes from Chlamydomonas sp. KOR1, assembly GCA_036984285.1. Classification (NCBI taxonomy): domain Eukaryota; kingdom Viridiplantae; phylum Chlorophyta; class Chlorophyceae; order Chlamydomonadales; family Chlamydomonadaceae; genus Chlamydomonas; species Chlamydomonas sp. KOR1. The sequence continues at coordinate 103,055 of BQMZ01000018.1, read as the reverse complement.
AGCAGCAGCAGCAAGGTAAGGTGTACGAGCTCAGCGCTGTAGGGTGCATGTGGCTCTTCAAACTTGCTATCGCTCTACAGCACGCACGTCGGGGCTGCTGGCACTGGGGCTGTTGCCGCTGACACAGACCATCGACGCGCGCTATCTTTCCGCACGCCCCTTCACTGACGGCACCCCTTGTGCACCCTCCATAGACACGCTGGCTCGAGCTGACGCTGCGTGGGCGTGCGTCGCGCTGGCGTTGCAGCGTCTGGCAGCCTCCACAGCTGGCCCCGCAGCCCCGGCACCCGCCGCAACAGCCGATGCGATACCGGGCGCCCCCGCCGCCGTTACGCGGCTGTGCGGTGCGCTGCTGGCGCTGCTGGCCAAGCTGGGCACCACACCACTTGCAGCAGGGGCTGCACATGGCGGACCACAGGCGGCGGTTGCAGGCCTCAGGGTGAGTATTGAACCGCCGTACTTCCTCCAAGCGGCGCACAAGTGCCGAGTTCGAGCAGTGGGTTTGACGGCTTTTCGGCTCCTACTGCACCATGCCAGTGACTTTGATAGACCCTCTTATCATGTTCCTGCTGCTTGCAGGCTGCCCTTCGCGCCTCCGAGGCCCTTCGCCTGTCCTCCGTCTCCTCCCCCGCCGTCCGCGCCGCCACCGCCCAGCGCTACGACCCCAGCGCCCTAGCCGCCGCCGCGCTGCGTGACACGGCAGCCGCCGCGGCCGCCGCCGCCGCAACCGCCACGGGAAGCCCCCCAGCCGGCTTTAACATGTCCTCCGCGCTTGCCAGCATCGAGGAAGTCAAGTGGCCCCTGCTGGATGCGATAACAGCATGCGCTGCGGAAGTGGTGGGCAGGCCGAGCCAAACAACTCCTGCCGTTGCTATTACCGAACGGACCGGCGATCAGCAGGGTAGTGGTGATGGTGCTGGTGATGTGCTGGGAGGCGGGCGGCTGGTTCTGCAGCGGGAGCTGCTGGTCGAGCTGATGGGCCAGGCGGTGGCGGCACTGGGGGAGTATCCCGAGGGCCAGGTGCTACCGCTGCTTCGCTGCGCTCGCCGCTGCTGGGTGGAGGTGCTGGCGGGCGGGCCGGAGCTGCAGGTGAGCCGAGCCCGGCAGGTGGTGGTGGGAGCGGGGGCTTGCAGCTTGCTGGTTTGGCTGGGGCTGAGGGGAGACAGGCGTGGTACCGCGGGGTGCGGAGGTGCACGCGGGCACCTGGCGGGCGGTTGTGAGGATGTGGGCTACCGGCGTGGGCACGCGGCTGGCCTTGCGGCATCACGAGTATCGAGCAGGTGTGGACCCTTATCCACGGGTTTGCATCAGGTGTATTGGCACACCGTGCCCATGGCAACCACCTCTGCTGTAAGTAATTCACATGTGCACGTGCCCAATTCCCACAGGAGGCTGCAGCGCGCGCCCTGGGCGTGACGGAGGGGGACCTCCCCGACGGGGCGGGTGCCGAAGGTGGTGGTGGCAGCGGCGGTGGTGCATGGCTGCCGGCTTTGTGCTGGGCGGTGGTGCGGGCGCTGTGGAACGCGCTGTGTGCCATGGAGCGGCGGCCGGGGCCCGTGTGCGCCGCCTTCGTCAACACGGCGCTTCTGCCGGCGCTGTACCTGGAGAAGGTAAGAGTTCGAAGAGATGGCAAGGAAGTCCAGTTGTAGGAGCAGAGCACGCGGCCTTGGGCCGATCGAGGATAGCCCACCGTGTGCCATCTGCCATGTCACTCCATCCACATCGGGTTCCTCCTCAGGACAAGGCGCCGCTACGGTGCCTGCGCGGCCCTCATCATGGCACCAGTGCTTGCGAATTTCCTTCATCCCGAGAACACCCCACCCGCAACCGCGCAGGACGCGGCGCGGCTGCAGGCGCTGCACGGCCCCGGCGGCCCCTGCCGCTGGCTGCTGTCGCGGCTGCTGGAGTGGGGCGGCGCCAGCTCGCGCTTCCTGCTGCTGCTGTCTTGCCAGCTCAGCTCCTTCCTGCCGCTGCAGCCAGCCCTGGTGGGCCTGTACGCCAAGGAGATACAGATGCTGCTGCTGTGGGGTACCAAGATCGAATGTGGGTTTACGCCTTCAACGGCACCGTTCGTCATATTCACATCTCTGCCCTTGCCTTGTGTTTGCTTCCAGTTGATCTGCGCATCTGAAACGTGAAGGTGACCCGTTTGGCAGCCACTGTACGCCAACCCACATTCCTTGCCGGACTAACCCTACAAATATGGCCCCGCGTCGTGCCGACGGGCATGCTCCAGCGTCCGCACACGCGGACGTATCCTCAATTGGGTCACATCATTCTCTCCGATGGCGCCCTGCAATTTCCCCCTTTGCCCCACCCCCAATCACCCACGACCGTGTCGTTGCTCCCCCCACAGCCTCCTACGACCCCGACGGCCCCGCCTCCGACGTGGCTGAGGGCGAGGAGCTCGCGGCGGTGGCGGCGCCCCGCGACCCGGGCCTGGTGGCGGGCGGCGGCGTGCCGCTGGAGGTGGCCCCACGCGTGGCGCTGCTGTGCGCGCTGCAGCAGATGGCGGAGGACGCGGGGACCGTGTGGCCCCCGCCGGCGCAGGCGGCATCGTCTGGACACGTGAAGAACGGTCAGATGGAGGGCAAGAAGCAGGAGCAACAGCAGAAGGAGGAGGCAGAAAGCGGGGTGACGGCGCCGCCGAAGCGGCCGGTTATTGTGTTCGGGGAGTCGCCGGAGTGGGAGGAGGCGGAGAAGCAGGAGCACGGGAAGCAGGCAGGGAGTGAGGCCGCATCATGTCAAGACGCGGGGACAAAGGCCGGCGCTAAGGCCCAGGGCGAGGAGGGAGAGGAGGGAGAGGGGCAGGGGGCCGACTACGGCGCGCCGCCGCCGCCCGACCCGTCGCACCCGTCGCTGCTGGCTGGGCGGCTGCTGTGGCGGCAGCTGGCGGAAGCGGCGCGCACCGACCCCGTGCTGTCCACCGACAAGGTCCGCAACGGCAGCGAGCTGCACAGGCAGAAGGTGGGGCCGGGGCGGGGTGGTGAATTGAGGCGTGTGGGGATGGGGTCACAACTCGTGCCGTACTTTGGCACGGGGTTGGATTGATGGCATGAGGGAAGTAGAAAAATTGTGATGACTCTGCATTGGTATGCTACTTTGGTGCGTTTGTATCGTTAGCATAGTTATGCTACCATGGGCAGGAGGGAGGCACGCATGTTGTCGTCTTGTCATGGCACACCAGGATTTGGTGTACACACGCAGCAACGGGGCCAATAGTGGTCCTTGTGCACATGTCGTCAAGATGATCTCCTGTGTGCGGCACGCGTGTCACGCCAGGTGCGGCTGTGGCAGTCGCTGGTGGTGCTGAGCAGCTTCGTGCCTCGCCCCGAGAGCGGCGAGGCGCTGGCGGTGGTGCTGGGCCAGGTGGCGGGCAACAACCCGCCCACCATCAAGCAGTACATGGAGGCGGTGGCGGCGGCGCTGGTGCTGAGGGAGGTACGTACGGGCGCAGCTTGCGTAGCAACTCAGTTAGGGCTTGAGGTTATGAAGGTACACCTGCGCCTCCGCTGTGGTGAATCACGAACACCGCGCTGATGTTGAGGGTGGTACGTGGGCGCAGGTGTGTTAAGGCCTCGGGCATTGGGCATCACCGCCATGACTGCGCAAGCACGTTTGCAACCTGTACCTCATGATATCCATTTTTACGCCGGGTGCGCGCATGTTCTGACCTAGGCCACTCGTACAGCAGCTACTGCATGCCTCGCACGCGCCACCCTGTCCCCCTCAACACAAGGCACCCAGGTACCTTGCCCATCCCTTAGCATCCCTGATTACTGCGTCTGGTGCCCCAATAGCCACTACTCCACAACGCCATCCTGCTCACCCTGCAGCCTGCCCTGTCCAGCAAAAGCGATAACCAACCCCCAATGCCCCCTGCCAACCACGCAGCCCGACCTGCTGCACCAGCAGCTTCTGCCGCTGGTCCGCAGCTACGGCCGCCACCTGGCCAGCCTGGGCTCCTACATCCTCATAGCGGCGCAGGTGGGGGGAGGCATGGGGCCAGCGCAGGCACACGCAGAGCTCATGCGCCAGCGGGCGGCCCTCGGCGGGAGCCTGGGTACCCTTACCGCTGTGCTCGCCTCGACCGCTTGCACCTAGTCCTGAGCTGTCGCTCATTATGGCCGCGAGCCATACCGGGTATGCGCACTGCTGTCTACCTCACCGCGCACTCCCATACCGGTATCCTCAGGTGCTGCTGCACGCTCCGCCGGCGGTGCAGCGCCAGCAGCTGCAGCCGCTGCTACTGTCGCTGTCGCCCTGGCTCATGTGCCACGGCCACAGCGTGCGCACCTACGCGCAGCTGGTCATGTGGAGCCTGCTGCAGCGCTTCCCGCCCACGGACCCGGTGTGGGGACACTCCATAGGTGCGGGCTGAATGTTTAACTCGTTTGGTGCATACACGCAAGGCCGTCAAATATGAAGCACCCTTCAACTGGATACGTGTAAGCTCCTCTGTCGTGTTTCGTAACACGAGTAAAGTCCGGGAGCCAACAGCGGCAGATTGTGCGCCCAGGCTGTTGTTTTAGGCACCTAGAATTTAAAGTCCATAGCCGCGTGCCGGTGTAAGCTGAACAGCTCCAACTACCCCAACACACCTCCCTCCCAGGCGACTTGTCGTACCTGCGCCAGATGCTCGACTTCATGGCGACCAACGTGGACCTTGTGCGGCTCAGGAGGTAAGATGAGGCAGAGATTCTGTTTACCGCGGCGTCTTGTGCATCCGCGTTGTGTGGGGTAAGGCAAGGGGTACTAATCTGCTGGCTTTCTATTGAGCTAATGCCACAACCAACACTCTGCCGATGGGCCCCGACACCAGGTGCTGCGTGCTGCAGCTGAGCGCGCACGGCCGTCATGCCTTCTGCAATGTTGTCCTGCAGCTTGCCCGTTGCCCCAGCGCCCATGCTACCCGCTTGGCCCCATGCATCCGCCCGCGCCCGTGCAGGAACATCGGCGACCCCATCCTGGAGTGGCACCCCGCCGGCCTGGCGCACCCCCGCCGCGTGTTCGCCTCGGGAGCAGCAGGCGTGTGCCTAGCAGGTGCGTGAACGGGAAGCGGCTGCTGCTTTCACATCAAACCTCGCCTTGGGCATGTAGTTCGCCCCTGCGTCACGGGATCGGACGCATTGGCGCCTCCGCCTGTACCCTCCATGCAAACCCGTGCAAGCTGGCCTTTTTGCCCACGAGCTGGTGCTTTGCTCCCCCCACTACACCCAAAGGCTCCCCCTGCGAGTCCGCCACGTTCGAGGGTGTGCCGCCCAGCCTGGTGGACCGCATACAGGTGCGTGGGGGCACCAGTGGGGGCGGTACATACAGGCAGGTATGCCGGCACTTGCATTCAGGAAAGGCCCGGTCGGGATAAGGACCACCTTACGACCCAATGGGCACATCGGCTCGGATGGGTGTGCGGGATGGGGACCTGGTGTGCGGGGACAGACGTTGGAAGCAGCGGGCACGCGAGTGATTTCAGTAACACCACTTGAGAGTAAATCCCTTCCCAACGAGCTGCTGCGAGCTGCTGCGTGCCCCTGTATCAGCATTCTGATTGCATGTGGCTGTGTGCCCCAGGCCTTCCTGGTGAGCGAGCGGCACCGGCTGCGTGAGGAGCTGTCGGATCGCGCTGTGGAGCGGGAGTTCACGCCGCAGGACGGCCGAAGCACCGCCGCGACCACCAGCAGCGCCGGCAACAACAAGGCCAGCTCAGCAGGGCTGCAGGACGGTGCTGCAGGGGCAGGGGCGGGAGCAGGGGGTGCAGTGGGCGACTTCCAGCGCAAGATCACTCCGGAGGCCATGCTGGCGGCGCTGGAGGGCCCCGCGGCGGCGGCGGCGGCTGCAAGCGGCGGCGGCGCGGAGGGCGATGGTGGGCTGGCGGCGGCGCTGTTCGGGCTGGGCGAGGAGGAGGACGGCGACGCCAACTGGAAGTGCGTTACGCCGTGCCGCGCGTGTGGCGTCAACGTCGTGTTGAGACGTCATGCCCAGGAGGGGCCTGCCTTTGAGCGATGGGTCCAGAACACGTTGCCGTTGCCGTCCGCGCTTGGTGGCCCTTTACCCTACTCCCTAGCCCCTGCCCGAAATTGTGCAAGCTGCTCTCCGCCCAAATCCATGTTATCAGTCACATCACCAATATCTCCGCTGCACGACGTGCAGAAAGACGAACCCTCGTGCTCTCCCGACCCCTCAAAGGCCCTTCCTGCCGCTGCCTCTTCCCCAGGCTCTGGTTGCTCTCGACGCTCTTCCCTCGCTCCCACTAAGCCCCCCTTGCCCTCCCGGCCCTTCTTGCCTCCCCTCCCCCGGCCCCCAGGTCCTCCTCCTCCGCCCCCAGCTCCACAACATCACGTTGCTCTCAATGCTCTTCGAAGCCCCCGTTTCCCTCCCGCCCCCTCCCTTGCGCCCCGCAGGTCCTCCTCCTCCGCCCCCCGGCGCCACGACGTGCTGCTGGTGGCCTCCCTCATCGACAAGCTGCCCAACCTGGCGGGCCTGGCGCGCACCTGCGAGGTGCTGGGCGCGGGGCGCCTGGTGCTGGCGGACGTGGCAGTCACCAAGGACCCGCAGTTCACCGCCGTGAGCGTCACCGCCGAGCAGTGGCTGCCCGTGGAGGAGGTCAAGCCTGCGGCACTGCTGGCGTGGCTGGAGCGCAAGGCGGCGGAGGGGTGGGTCTTTCAGGCGGGGGAGTCAGGGGCTGCGTTAGGTGGTTCATAGAGGCAAGGGTGACGGAAGCAGTCCTGCAAGACCTAAGCTGCCGTGCGGAATGGTGGGTTCCAGGGGCCCGGCAGAGTGGCCAGGCACACGGCTACCAAGCAGATATCGCACGCTCTCTATTCAGGGTCTTATAGCCCAAGCAAGGGCAGCACGGGTGCGGGGCTAGACTGGGACAAAGGAGGGTGTTGAAGGCATACTCGCCCCGCCCCTGCCCCCCTGGTTTTAGTTTTACGGCTTCAAATCTACATCGTCGAGTTGCAGACTACGTCTGTCTTCCGACCGCCTAACCCCCCTGCAGCTACACGTTGGTGGGCCTGGAGCAGACGGCGGAGAGCGTGCGGCTGCCCGACTACCGCTGGCCGCAGCGCGCCGTGCTGGTGCTGGGCAGGGAGAAGGAGGGACTGCCGCCCGAGGTGCGGGCAGCGCGTGCGCTCTTTGCTGTGCGGCCTGTGTTGCACGGTGGTAGGGGCAAGGGGCGAGAGAACCTTGCACTTACCCACACGCTTATGCAACTTGCCACTTGCGTACCGATACTGGTGACCGGGCTGGTATAATTAGCCGCAGTGGCTCTTGCAGCACCAGCTTTGTCGCTGCCACATCAACAGAGACATGGAGGCCTGGCTAGCAGCCGTATGGTATATTCAACCGACACCCACGCTTGTAGCATACGGTGCTCTGCTATCCGCCGCACACCCCTCAACACTTACATCATTCGCGCACCAGGTGCTGTCCCTGCTTGACGTGGCGCTGGAGATCCCCCAGCGGGGCATCATCCGTTCCCTCAACGTACACGTCACGGGAGCCATCGCGCTGTACGAGTACGTACGACAGCAGCAGCTGCCGGCGGCGGCAGCGGTGGCGCCGTAAGGTGGCCGGGCTGGCAGTTGGGGGTCGAGCGTTGGTGTGAAGGCGGGGGTTGTGGGCCGGGGAAGGGCGGCAGGCGCTGCGGTCGGGCTCAGGCATGAAGTGCGTGGGTTAGCTACTGGCAGGTGTCCACGCATTCCTTGCAGTGGGAGTGCATGTGCGATTACGCAAGCGATGCGGTGTGTGGGGAATGGATGCCACCGCGAGGGCCGAGACACTGGCTGTCGCAGCAGCAGGTTGCTGCTTGGCGGGGGCATGCCAACGGGTGTGCGCGTGAAACGGGAAGAAACCGTGTGATGCGTCAGGGAATGCCAACGGGGGCAATGAGGACAGTCAGGGTGAGGGAGCTTCCTCAACCATGTGGGTGTGCCTTTCGCCGACTCGTTCGTGCTTTTACGGCTTTGGAGGTCCTAATCCAGCAGGTGTGCGACCCCTCAATCATCGGCACCAGGAGCACGTTGGGGCGCACCGGGAGCCTTGTAGCACGGCACGACGCGCACACGGATCAGCACAGTTGTAACAGAAGTATCTGCCTTGACTTGTCTTCAGTGCCCGACTGTCCGTGTCCAGTTTGTGTGCGCATGCTGCAGTGCAGAGGCCGGAGGAAGGGGAGCCATGTGGGGTGCGGCGGCGAACGGGCAACCTGGGGCAACCCAGGACACGGACCTGTACACGCACTCCAGGTCTCCAGCACAGTATGTACCGGTCGTGTGTCAGACAGACGTCCATGATCCTCAACAGTGAGCATTGGATAACAGGAAATGCCTGCTATGACCGGTGGGCCCCGCAATCAAAGCAGGAGCAGCAGCCACAGGCGGAAAAGGCACAGGCACGATGCAGTACCAGTAACAACTCCCAACCGCGGACCGCCATTGCAAATTTGCTGCTCCGTGCGTGCTCCCAGGCGTATTGACTTCCCCATTGAAACCTGCAATTGGAACAGTTGTGCAGCGCGGCTCAATATCGCAAGCAGCGTCCCTTTGGAGTAGTCGACAGGCAACCCTTGCGAAAACAAAGGACCAGCCATTGAGAGTGCCTATTGAAGGAAGTATAGGACTTATGATACCAAATCGCAAGTACCTGATAGGGTGGAGATGAAGCGCCAGGGACCAAACAGGGTGCGCTGCGCCGAGCGAAGGGGTATACGTGGGCCAGGAGGTCCCTGCAGGCGGCCGAACTCCATTTCAGGCATAGGAAACTAGTGGTACAGCCAATTATGGGTAGGTGTTGGGCGGTGTGTGCCGGAAGCCTTACGGCTTCCATGGTCCCTTATTGCGCTCGCCGATCGCCGCGATCTGAGGCTGTATACCTCCAACTAGCGCATAATCACACACAGAAACGACCAATACGTTTTTGGGCGCTGCAGGCCACCGTCAAAGTTCGTTGGCCAACGATGGTGCCGGGCCCACGCGTGTGGACGCCGGCTTGCCCCCGGCAATCCATCAGCCTGCAACAGCCAATGGCACCACGCACCATCATACGACACGCCGCACAGCCAGCGCCGAATCGGGGACAGGGCAGCAGGGGCGCCTTGTGGTGGTGGGTCCTGCTGTGCGTGTCCGGGCACAGTGTCGAGCCCCTCCTCCAGTCCCTGAATCAACGCCCTGCGTTTCACGTATCAAGCCAGGTGTCGCTGCCATGCATTGACATTAGCACCAATATTGGGACTTAGCATACTGTCTCAAGGGGCATGAGAGGCCTGCAACGCCGTTGGGCTCCAGGCGTTCAGGGAGACACCAGGCACAGCCACCTCGCTTGGGGTTCCGCAGCTCCGCACCCCCACGTTGAACGTCGAGGCTCTAGAGCGGCCTTCAACAGCAGCCAGTATCACCGTATGGCATGAACCATGGCCTTCACCCGTATCCCCAGGACGTGCGCGGGTCGTACTTGGACAACGACTACAGCGTGTGGATAAAGCGGGAGCCGCCGCCGCGGGCCCAGGAGTTGGAGGCGGGCGTGCAGTCTGCGTGGGCGCTGGTGCAGGGCGTGGGGGGCCTCATCATCACCGTTCTAACCATACAGAAGCTGTGGGAAGGTGCGGGGGCGCCAGCTGCTGCACATGGATGAGAGCAGCATCCCCTGGTCTGGCACACAGGCGTTGTGCAATCAAGCGGGTGCGGGCGGTTGCACCCCGCGGAGACCCAACAGGGGGTATCTGCATCTGCTGCACAGCTGCACCACAGTGTCGCTGGTAGTCGCCACTGTCGACGCTCTCAACGCCCCACTGAGCTCTGGTGTGCTCCCGCGGCCCGCAGACATCCGCTTCATGCGGCTCCTCCGGCGGGAGCTGTCTGGCCTGGCGTCCGGCTTCCTGGACGGAGCGGCGGGGGGAGGAGGCGCGGGAGGCAGCTTGGGCACGGTGCGTTCCTGGATGGGCACCGCCGCGTGCTGAGGACGGCCCAGCTTGGGCACCACATGCATGGGAGCCGCGATGCACGGAGCGAGAAGCCGCGGTGTTGCATGCACACGTGCCGGCAAACGTTTGCATTCCAGCGGAACCGACAGCAAGGGGCGGCTAGGTATGGGGGTGAGAAACTGGCTGACTGTGCCTCTTTGCCCACCTGGCCCGCAGTCCCAGGACGTGCGGACGCACCGTGCGGACGCCGCGCCCACCCTGCCCCCGCCGCCGCCCGAGCCGCCCCTAGACCTGGACCTGGGCCTAGGGCCGGGGTCGGGGGCCACGGGGCAGCAGGACAAGGGGCCAGCCGGGCGCGGGGCGGACAACAAGGCGGAGGGGGCGGAGGGCAAGGGAGCGGGCGGTGCAGCTGCTGACGGTGCAGACGCGGAGGCGACTGGCGGGCCAAAGGGTGGGTCGGGCTTGGGGCGAATGCGGAATGCGGAATGCGGAATGCGGAATGGGAGGATGAAGGGCCACTGGCGATCGCATTCTCCGGCAAGGCGCTGTGGAAGGCAACAGGTACGTGCCGTGGAGGCACGCCGTGGAGGGCAGTAGTACTGATGACGTGCTGGGGTGCCCCAATGGCCATGTGCCCCGCAGAGACCACCTGGGCGTCCATCTCGGGACTGACGGAGGTCAAGATGCTGCTGCAGGTGAGTGGCGCAGACGCACACTGCTAGCCTCATCTGGGCCTATGGGCTGCTGATGGTTCGAGGTATTAGAAGGTGCAAGTCCATGTTCGTCACGTGGCCATTTAGTGTTGTGATGTCCAGTGCTACCTTGCATTTGTTAGCTGCCGCCTGACCCACCGCGGGCCCCTGTGCGCCTGCATCTTCCTCGACCTCGCCCGCAGGAAGCCACCGTACTCCCAACCCTGCGGCCAGACCTCTTCGTGGTGAGCAGCAGTGCGCGCGCCTCCTGACTGCCTCCCGCAATCCAGCTGCACAGCTGCTGCTTGGCAACGCTCTTAAGCTGCTCCACGTTCCGCTGTAATCACTGCGTAATCTGCTGGGCGGAGTCGCACTTTTAGGCCCTGCGCATGCTGCCAACGACGACGCCATCAACCATGACGGTTGCATGGTACCCTCCCGGCTCCCTGCAGGGCATCCGCCAGCCCCCTAAGGCGCTGCTGCTGTTTGGGCCCCCCGGCACCGGCAAGACCATGCTGGCCCGGGCGGTGGCGGCGGAGAGCCGAGCCACCTTCCTGCCCATCACAGGTGAGCTTGAGGGGCACCGGTGCCCTCACACCGCTGGCCTGATGGCGATGCGTGAGGTGTGGGCCTCTCGAGCCGCTTCTTGACCGCGGTGCGATGCGTTGTCTTCACTGCTGCTAGAAAAGGCCCGTTTCACTACATGTACAACGCAAAATTCTCCTCTGCACACTGCTCTCGTCATCGTCAGAGGCGCCAAGTGAACAACGCCATTCCTCAAATGGTAGCATGGCATTTTGCGCACGCCGGGCGTCGCTGCACGCAACTCCCCAGCCGCAGTCGCCCCTCCCGCCAACCCCGCCACCCCCTCCCACCGGCCCCCCAGGCTCTTCCGTGCTGTCCAAGTGGTACGGCCAGAGCGAGCAGAACGTCAAGGCGCTGTTCGACAGGGCGGCGGCGCAGCAGCCAGCCGTCATATTCATTGACGAGGTAGGCACAGGGCGGGAAGGTAGGCACAGGGCGGGAAGGTAGGCATAGGGCGGGGTGGAACACAGCGCGGCGGGATGTGGGATAGCCATGCGGGGCCCGACGGCCTCATGAATGGAGCGGGTTGCGTGTCCCCTGTCGAGCGTGTCGGGCTGCACTGGCGATGCGCACGCAGGTGGACTCGCTGTTGGGGCGGCGCTCTTCGGGCGGCCTGCGCGACTCCATGCCCGACAAGCGCGTCACCAACGAGTTCCTGGCCTTCATTGACGGCATACAGACAGCGGCCGCGGCGGCAACGGCAGGGGCCGCCCGGGGAGGAGGAGGCGGCGGAGGCGGAGGGGGTGTTGGTGCAGGGCCGTCGTATGGCGGCAGCGCGCGCATCGTTGTGATCGCCGCCACCAACTGCCCCTGGGACCTGGACGAGGCGGCGCTCAGCAGGTGCGCAGCAGATGCACTGCAGACCAGAGATAGGCTCGAAAGGTGCACAGCAATTGCATTGCTGAGCCGGTGCGTAGGCACCCACTCCGATGGTTCGCTTCCCTTGGACCCAGCAACGGTTAATGGTGTTGCAGTTGAAGCGATGTAGGTTCGCACCATCCTCTCTTTTGTCTGCGCTTGAAAGTCGGCACGTTGCTGGTGACCGTGACGACTTCTCTCGCTGCCAACCCAGGTTCTCACGGCGCATCTACGTGCCCTTGCCGGACAAGGCCACGCGGGCGGCGCTGCTGCGGAAGGCGCTGGCGGTGAGTAGCAACTGCGCCTACAGCAATACTTCTGAACTGCCAGCAAGCTGCAGATTTATTGCTGTCCCACTGCGTACCGCTGGATGATGCAATGCAGGCCCATCTGGGTCCCTTTGCTTGCATATGATGACCAAGCGTGGCATCCCCAGTTGCGCTTCGCCCACGTGTGCGTCTCTGCCCTGGCCCCACCCACAGGGCGTGGCGTGCTCTATCAGCGAGGCCGAGTGGGGTGAGCTGGCCGACCGCTGCGATAAGTACAGCGGAAGGGACCTCGTGGCGGTGTGCAGGTGGGGCAGGGAGGGGCCTCACGCAACACACTGTGCGTCAACAGTCTCTAGGTACAGAAGAGCATGCGCTCGTTGTGCTGCTGCCACACCGCTCGCCTGTGCTGCAGCTGCCATTCAGCGCGACGCTGCGGCAGTTATCGTACGTCTCGTTTGGTTGGGTTTGGTGGTGAGGACGTTCTAGTTACGCCGGTTACAAGCGCCTGCTAAACCCGTGCCTACCTGCCCCTCTCTCTCTCTCTCCCGCAGGGAGGCCAGCATGCGCCCGCTGCGGGAGTTGTGGGGCGAGCGGCTGCTGGAGACGGCGGGCGGGGCGGCGGGAGGTGGCGCAGCGGCGGGAGGTGCTGCCTCCGGCACTGGCGGGGCCGCCCCTGCACCCCACGCGGGAACGCTGGCGCGGCTGGTGGCGCTTGTGGCGGACAGCCTGCAGGCGGCGGGGCAAGGGGCGACGGGGTGCGGAGGCAAGGGCAAGCCGAGGCAGGCCAGCGGGCGGAGCAAGAAGCGGGTGGGTGGCGGGGGCGGGGGGCCGGGTGCCTGGGTGGTGTCCTGCTGCGTGTGACGCTCTTGCGCTGGGAGGTCCTCTTGGGCCGCCTCCAAGGTTAGGGCAACTTCCCTGGGTAGGGGACCATGTTTACTTCTCGAGCGGCCAGAGGGCTGCTGGCGCTAACAGTCAACCTAACGCATGTTTGCCTTCCTTTCGATCCCCAGATCCGCCAGGAGCTGGAACGATGGAAGCGGAGGCACGGAGCGCACTGGTGTGACGTGGGGGCGGTGATGCGGCAGGCGGAGGAGGTCGTTGCTGCGCGGTGTGCGGCGGACAGTGGCAACGGCAGGACCGGAGCCGACAGTAGTAACGGCGGCCTGCAGCCCGCCGCCGTGGGGAACAGCAGTAGCTGCAGCGGCGACGGCGAGGGGCGGCAGCGGGTGGAGCAGCAGGCGAATGGGGCCGGCGGCAGCGTGGCGTCGGGGCAACAAGGGAATGTGGACGGGGCGCAAGCAGAAGTTGACTCTGCAAGAGCCCCGTGTGGAGCTGCTGCGGCAGCGGCTGGGGGCCCAGCGGCCACGTGTCCTGCAGCAGCAGGGGAGGGCGGGGGGCAAGGGGCGGAGGGCGCGGGCGTGGCTGCAGCGGCGGTCACTGCGCTGGGCAACGGGGATGCAGCAGGGGAGGACGGCTCAGAAGGCAGCAGCTCACCGACAGAGGGGTTGGACCCAGGGCAAACGAATGCTGTTGGTAAGCCCGCAGTTGAGAATGGAGGTGGAGAAGCTGCGGGGCAGCCTTGCAAGCGCGCAGGCTGTAACGGTGAAGCAGCTGGGAATGGGCAGGGTGTCGGACATGAGAACGGGCTTGCGTCATCGTCTGGGGACAGTGCTGTGCCAGCGGAGGAGCGAGCAGAGCGAGTAGGGAGTTGCAACGGGACAGGCAACGGCGGCACAGCAGGGAACGGGATAGAGAAGCGCGCGCCTGAGTCCCAAGCAGTGCTGGGCGTGGGGGACACCGCCAGCCCTACAATGCTGACATCTGACGACGCTGGAACCGACGCGACCGCTGCCGGTGCTACCACTCTCGCCATCGAGGCCACGGCCACCGCGACAGCTGCGACAACCTCCAGCACCGACTCGCCGGCCGATGCCAGTCCTTCCACATCCTGCGGGACGAGCGACAACAACGCTGCCAATGCCAACCGCGAAACCTCCACCACAACGGACACCACGAACACCGCTGCCCCCAGCGCAAGCGGCAGCAGTGCTCGCCGTGGCAGCGGCAGCGGTGACAGCACCGGCGGTAGCGGCGGCGGCGGTGGCAGCAGCTGGACGGTCTCGGAGCTGCTGGCGCTGCCCGCCAGCGCCGTACGGCCTGTGACGCGTGCCGACGTGGAGGCGGCTCTGGCGCTCATCGCGCACACCGAGTTTGACATGAGCGCGCGTTACACGGAGTGGGACGAGCAGTTCGGCAGTGGGGCGGTGCGCAGCGGGGGCCGGCTGTCGGGACGCGCATGGATGTCCATGTACGCGTAGGGGCCGGGGAGCCGGAGGGCCCGCTTGTCAGGTCTGCAAGCGGTGGGGTGGCGAAGGCGGGGGAAGGGTGTGGCTACTGGGCGGGCACCTCTTAAGCGGCGGGAGGGTGGGTAGCTAGCGGGTACTGTACGTGCACCGGCCTGTGGGATAAGTGGTGGAACGGGGCATTAAGTGTCAAACGAAGAGTTTACGAGTGCTGGAGCGTGGGCTGTAGGTGTGCAAGCCATCTGCGTGTGGTGTCCTGGGGGAGGTACCGCAGCCTACCCTGGCAGCAGCATGGCTTAACGGGATCCCACCTTAGTGGCGGCCATGTCACTTTCTCGTTCATAGGTTTGTTCATATGCCCTGCATTTCGCTTCCTGTTGAAGAGTGTTGTGCTTGCCTATGCCTTGCTGCAACAATTGATGTGCAGTTGCAACACCCAGGTGCATGCTGCATGGATACGGCGTTTGTTGGGTTACTGGTTAAGTTGTCAACTTCTCGCAGGAGGGCTTTCATCTGGTGGTTGGTACATTGGCATCTAGCACGGGGGCATACTTCTGGACCTAGCTTCACGGACAGCCCTGGTGTTTGGGGTCAGCACTTGGCTGTGACGGCCACTCAGGGCATGGAATGCACAGGGAAGTGCTCGCTACTGTGTCCATCCTGGTCCAGCGTGCCAGACTTCAAGGTTTTGTTTGTTTCTTACATGATAGGCTCCGGAACCCAGCAGCCAGACTTCAAGGGCCCCGGGGGGTAGGTGTACCTCGATGCCGGCGTCAACGCTAACGTGCGATCTTGGCGGGCAGCTTCAGGGGTAGGCACGTGCCAGGGGTCGAGCCTGGTCGAGCAGTGCGGGTTAGCCCGAATCCACGTGCGACGGGACCAATCTCCTGACAGTGAGGCAACGGGCCGCGTAAGGCACAGCCAGCACAGCCGAAGTGAATGCCACTTCTCCGACTCCTGCAGGTGCCACAGGCCAGACACCAGTAGCGAGAAGCATGGTTAGCGCGCACCGCGGGACAGCACACTTACGCGCCAAAGCTGGGTCTGTGCTTGCCGATCACCGGCATGCGACGACGCGCTGGACCCGGCAGGACGTGCCTGGTACGGAGGCATGCTCGTTCCCACTTCCCAGCCTCACGACAACCAGTTCACCAGACACTGCGCAGCTCCAACACGCGCCAAGAGCGCCTTGCATCCTCCCTGGGTGCACACATGCGAAACACCAGAACGCATGGCTCACGGACGCCACCTTTGGCAAGGCGCCCAAACGTTTACTGTGGCACAGCAGCCCCCAGCCACAGTGCCACTGACATCAGCAGCAGTTAGTGAACACCTCAGCCATCTCCGGCCAGCCCCCAAGACAGCTCACCAGTCCACCAACCCCATGCCATGACCCTGACACGCACCGCACCCCGTCATACCAGCCCGTACCTCAACGTCGCCCCCAGGTCGTTCCAAGACACGTCCAGCGCCCCCTTGCCCCCCTCCCCAGCCCAAACCGTACTCCCGCCCCCACTCCGCGGGCTGTGCCTCATGCTGCCGGCGTGCGCCGCCGCCGCCGCCCTTCCCGACGGCCTCGCCAGCCCCGTGGGGGACTCCCCTGCTCGCTGCCCTCCGCGCCACGTCACCTGCGTGCCGGCACGTGTCGCGCTGGCGGACGCAGCCGCCCCCAGGCGTGCTGCAAGGCTGCGGCCCGCGCCGCCGGCCCGCTGCACTGCCTGCACGTCTCCCCATCCCGGAGTCCCTGGCGCCATTGCCAACCCTTTAGACAGAGACCCCACGTCATTAGCAGGGGACATACCCTGCCCCTCCCACGGGTTTCCAGCGGTATAGGCATAAGGCGCAGTGCGAGGGCTGTAAGACTTGGTGGGTGTTGAGCTGACGGGCTGTTGCCCGGTCTGCTCTCTGGTAGGTGCCGTGGTCGAAGGGGCAGCGGACGGGGCAGCGGAGGTCGGCCGACGGCTGGGTTGCGCGGCAGAGGGGGATACGGCGGAGGTAGGGCGGAAGAAAGGGGAGTAGGCGGGGTGGGGCTGCGCGGCAGAGCGGGAGGTGCTGGCCTGCCTCGGGGGCCCTGGCGGCGGCGGCGACAGCGCCGAGTGCAGGTTGTCGGGGTAGGCGGGGTGCGGCCCCGCGGCGGGTGAGGTGGTGGCCCAGGAGCGGGCCAGGCGGGTCAGGTCGCGGCCCGTCAAGGTGCCTGGTGAACGGCCGGGGGGGTAAGGGCGTGTAAGGAAAGGTCACAACGTGTTGCTCTGCAAACGACACCAGCCAAAGCATCCGTTCCAGGTGTGAGGGCAGCCCTCTAGCCATGTGCACGTAGCGTACATGTGATACATAGAAGACAAGTTTGGCTTGAATCATTTAAGTTGAAGTCATGGCTTACCGGCGAGGTCTGGCCGGGACAGCAGGAACTCTGCCGAGGCGGTGCTGCGGCCCGCGGCAGGTGCGCTGCCGGGCCTGGGCACGGCCAGCAGGTCGTCACGCACACGTGGCGGGTAGAACTGCAGGACGGCCGGTGGGGGGCAATTTATTGTTGTTTGGCTACTGCTAAGCAGTTAGCGGCGGAGTGCTTTTCCACTTAAGATACGGCAGACCTTGCAGCCCCGGTCGCTTCAGGTATCTGCCAGGAGCAGGCCGGCGCATGGGGAGCAAGCGCAAGCACAGACACTCCGTGCCGCGTGCCGTATTCTGCCCTGCTTGCCGCAGGCGCCGTTGCGTGCTAATATTCCTTCCACCCCAGCACGGACACCATGGCACGGCACCGCAACCCCGCACACGAGTTGCCCCAGCTCCGTACCTTGGGGTCCACCGCTGCGTTGACCCCCAGCGGCGCGGCCGCCTGCTGCTGCACGCGCGGCGCCACGGGCGAGCGCATGACGCGGGACAGCGTGGTGGTGGTGGCGTAGTGCGTGTGGCGCAGGGGCACGCTGCACGGTGGGGAACGGGTGAGGGTGATGGAAAAAGCTGCCAGGGCGGAGCGTGTGAGCAGCAACGCAACGAATTAGGCCGTAGGGCTCGCAATGCGTCAGCCACCATTCCTAGCGACGCCTGCCAGATGACCGCCATTAACACTGGGTGCTGTTGTAGGCAGCCGCCACAGCGACATGCCTGGCAAGCGCATGTCGCCTGCACCCCGGTCGACAGCTGCACAACGCAAGCAGCCCCTCTTCACCAGCAGCACTCATGCGCCCGTTCGCCACCCGTGCCCCCTACATGAGGTCCCCGTCTGCTACCGAGCCCGCCCCGCCCTGCCCTGCCCTGACCCCACTTGATGAGGCGCTCCAGCTGCAGGGCGGCCGCCAGGCGCTGCCGCTCCATGGCCAGCCGCAGCGCCGCGTCCTCATGCGCCGCACGTGCAGCAGCCTGCGCCGCCAGCGCCTCCCGGGTGGCGCCCAGCTCCTGGCGCAGCGACTCGGCGCGGGCAGCCTCGGTGGCCCTGGGGCGTACACGGACGGTCGCACCGGATGCGATCGGTCATGGTGGGACAGGGTGTTGAGGTGCAGCAAGCCCGGCAGGGTGGGCAGGCGCAGTGGAAGGGGTCGAGGGTGGGGGCAGACCGTGGGGAGCTGGGCCTGGGTCAGGTGTTAGCAAGGTGTAGGAAAGGCAACAGGTGGATCTAGGCGCGGTGAGAGCGCGGCATATTGAAAGTACTTCCAGAAACGGCTGGCATGCTGCCAAGTGAGCAAACACAGTGTTGATGGCGCTACACGCAATATGCGCATGCCACAAGGAATAGAGTCATACAGGTGATTTGACACACCCGCTTGCCGTCTGCTGCCCTTGAGCCCTGCACGGCATGATCAACACCCAGCCGTACCCAGGGCGCACCTCTCGTCCTCCAGCTGTGCCAGCAGCTCCTTGGCCCGCTGCTGCAGTGCACCGATGGCCGCCTCCAGCTGCGCCGCACGGTGCCGTGTGGCCTCCAGCACCGCCGACTCGCCCTGCAGCTCAGACAGCTGGGACTGCAGAGACCGCCGCTCGTCCTGCAGGTGCAAGGCGCATGGTTGGCACACCGGTTGATCAGTGGCGAAGTGACGTGAGTACTCCATGGGGCCCCGTAGGGCCGTTTGCACCAAATAAGCACCTGCACGGGTTTGCTCTCACCTCGAGCTCCTCGCACGCCTGTTGCATCCCCTCCAGGCGCTCCGTCAGCTGCTCAATTATGTTGCCCGAGTGGTCACGTAGCGTAGCGTGCTCGGCGTCAAGCTCGGCGTATGCATCCTCCACGCCCTGAAGCTTTGTGTGCAGCAGCTCCAGGTGCTCCTTCATACGACGTTCAGCCTCGGCATTCCGTATTGATAGCTGACGAACTTGGTCCTCCTACCAGCGCATAAGACATGGGTAGTGGATGAGTATGGTGGCCTGTGCGCGACGACGATGTTGGCATGCTGCATGCTACGCACCAGCGACCCTTTTTGCTGCTCCCATCCGCCCCGGTCCTTGGTAAAAGCTGCAAGAAGGTTCTCATATGCTAAACGATGCTCATGGAGGGCTACTTGGCTTCCCGCAAGTGCGGCTGTGAGAGCTTGGTCAGGTTTGTACCCAATGAACGAAACGGGATTTGCGGGCACCGGAGACCACATCTTTCAGTGGAAGTAGCCTATATGAGCGTTCATAACCCGGCGTCGCCTTGCCGGTGTCGCGTCGACCGCCTGCAGCGCGGTTACTAACTCGTATCGCCTTCCTGTCATCGCCCGCCCGCTACAGCCGTAACCACGGGCACAGCTTCAAGTGAATGAATGAACAACATTATATACATAAAGCACGCACGCGCCATCACCACCACGAAGCCCCGATACAAGCCCGACATGTCCCGGTTGCTCGCATGTCTAGTCCACCTGGGACGGCCGCAACACGCTAGCCATAGGTGCCATGCCTACCATGCGCATCTGAAACCTCCTGCCACATATGCATTGGAAGAGGAATAAGCGCTCACAACGCGACGGACTTGCGCACGTGCTGGTTGAGCTCGTCAACCAGCGTCGAGATGTTGGAGGCCAGCTGCCGGTAGTTCGTCTCGCTCTCCTTGGCCTTAATAAACTCGTCCATCTCGAACACGCCGGCCGACAGCTGCTTGAGCTTGGCCTCCATCTTCTCCAGCTGCACTTGCAGGTTGTGGTCCTGCACGGAAACAGGCCAAGCCGGGCAAGACGTCAGAAGTGCTGACACAGAGACAACCAAGCCAAAAGCAGGTGTCCGTTCCGCCGTTCAACGCCTCCCACCCGTCATATGCCTGCGGACGTCCTGCGCAACCAGCCGCAGTAAGCAGACGGCGCACGCAACCATAAAAGCATTCCGTCCTTGCCTGCCTGCTCGTGCTGTGCTGGTTAAGCCCCCGCCCCGGCCCACCTGCAGCTGCGCCCGCTTGGCCTGGAACTTGAGTCCCTTCTCCGCCACGATGGACCGCAGCAGGTCCTTGCGCTTGAGCAGCACGGAGCGCAGCAGCTCCATGCGCTCGCGGGCCAGCTGCGCCTTGCGCTGGATGTCCTCCACCTGCACGCACAGCAAGCCACCCCACCTTATCACCACCCATCCGCCTCCAAACCGTTGCAGTTTACAACACATGCAGTGTACACCCCCATCAGCTAAAACCTTCAAAGGTCGCTGGGACATCCTTCGCCTAGCTGTTGCAGCATACGAAAGCGTCCCGCAGCAGCTGCCCCCCCGCTGGCCCCACTCACGCTGCCGAACTCGTTCATCTCCTTCTCCATGCTGGTCTGCCGCTCCGCCAGCTGCTGCAGCTCCAGCTTGATTTTGTCCTCCAGCGTGTCGATCTTGTCCAGCTCCGTACGCCGCATGGTAAGCTCCTGCGGGGGGCACACGGGTCGCATCCCATGCGCGGTCAGGCAGCGCCGCATGCAGCTGCAGGCTACCGCCCATGCTCAAGCATGGAGCAATAGGCTACGACTGGAGCTAGAGACGTCGTTTGTGAACTTTGAACGAGGCCATCCTGATAGCAAAACGCTATTGCTGGCGAATAGGGTCAAGGTGAAGGTGCTTCATGTAACTGTTAGGCTCTGTCGCCCCTGCCCCTGCCCCTGCTCCCACCTCCTTCAGCCGCTCCTGCGTCGTCTGCGTGTTCTCCAGCTGCATCTTCTTGTACTCCAGCTCGTCCTGCATCTCCTTGAACTTCTTCTGGCTGGGCAGCGAGGAGCCGATGATGCCCTGCATCTTGACGATCTTCTCCAGCGCCGCCACGATGCCGTCCTCGCGCTGCTGCTTCTCCTGCATCTTGGCCGCTTTGCGCGAGGGGAAGCCGTCCATGAAGTTGTTCAGGTCACGCTCCTTGGCCAGCAGCTCCTCGAACTTCTCGCGGTTGGCCTTCTCCTCGGCCGCCGCCGCGCCCGCTGTGGCGCCGCCCAGGTTCTTCACGCGCTCCTCCATCTTCTTGATCTGGTCTTGCAGCTCGCGGATCTGGGTCGGGTTGAATTACATCCGGTCGCGTCGGAATCAGTTGGGGTGTATCAAGGCGTAGTGCAACAGCAGTGGCCGGCCGTCATGTGAGTACCGTACCATGTGAGTACCGTAAGGTTCACTGCAGCGCGGGACGCGCTTTTGTTCAGTGCATGCCACGTGGTGTTATCAACACCAACGCACCGCAGCTCCGTGCACATGCGCCCCCACCCCTCCCCCCGCCCCGCACCTGCTGCGTCATGTTCTCCACCTCCACGTTGTCGCGCTTGATCTTGGCCATGAGGTCGGCGCGCAGCTCCTCCGGCGAGCGCTTGCTGCGCTCCTCCTCGCTCTGCAGCTCGTACTTCTTCTCCGTCAGCGCGCGGATCTGCTCCTGCAGCTGCAGGCTACGCTGCTTGAAGGGGTTGCGGGCCAGCTCGCCCTCGCTGGCGCCCAGCTGCTTGTCCAGGTCGTCCAGCACCTCCTCGAAGCGCTTGCTGTCGGCCTGGAGGGTCGCAACGAGCGTGGAGCAAGGGCCAGCGTCAACTGCATTGCTTCACATCAGCCCTTGCCGGTATAGGCGAAGGTTTAGGCGCGGATCCTGTCGCGTGTACAGCCCCTCCCTTCCGTGCAGCATCATGAGCAGCGCAATGCACTGCCCGCGTCCGAACAGCGATGCAGGTACAGTGGGTTGCCAGGGAGGTGAGGACGGTCCCGGCTGACGTGTCGGTCCCTACCAATCCTACGCGACGCTGCGCCCACGTTCCATGGACCCGCCCACCTGCAGGGTCTGCTGCTCGCTGATGAGCTCCGCGTACTGCTGGCGCTGCGAGGGGGGCATGCTGTTGAGCCGCTGGTCCATGGACGCCTGGATCTCCGCCATCTTCGTCTCCGCCTGAAAGAGGGAGCGGGGAGGATGGATAGGCGTTGTGGCTCAGCGGTAATGGTCAGCCAGGTTCAGCGCACCCACTGGATAACCACGCCGGTAGCGTGCGGACACCGGCAACCAGGTCCACAGCAGCATGGCATACGAGGCCCATCGTCCACCGTTTGAGTGCAGCATTGCTCCTCAGCCCATTCTACCAGATTCTGTGGTGACCCTGTCCCACCGGGCGTGTGCGCCGGCGTTGCAACCCCCGCGCATCCCGGAGCATGCTAGTGCAAGTCCCAGGCCACCCCGACGCCCTCAGGCAGCGGCCCGAATCCTTCCCTCCCTGCCCTGCCGTGTAATGCTCACGTGTTTGGCCCTGCCCGAGCGCTTTCCCCCCTGCCCCGCCGTGTGGAGCTCACGTGTTTAGCCTTGGCCTCCAGGTTGAGGCGCTCCGTGAGCACCTCGTCCACGCGCTTGCGCTGCTGGTCGTTCCGCTCGCGCAGGGCCGAGTGCTCCTGCTGGATCATGTAGATGGGGGTCTGGGACCCCACCTGCAGGGCAACAGCGCAGGGCAGGGGTGCTGCACGTAAGGATCGGGGTACGGTGCAGCTGGCAAGCGTCACTCCCGTGCGGTTATACCACAGCACGTTGAGGCGTGACTGAATATTGGGGCAGAGGACGTAGTACGGTCGGTCTGGGCCTCCACGTCCGTCCCGCGTGGGTAAGCCAAGCGAGCCTCTCAAACGCACACGTCACGTGGGTTCACCTACCACCTCACACCCCTGACGCCTGATGCCGTCATTGCGTACCCCTTCCCACCTTGTCCAGGACGGTGTTGAAATCCGCCAACGCCTCCTGCAGGATCTTCACCTCCTTTGACAGGTCGGTGGCCCGCTTGTCCATGCTGTTGTACTGTGCTTGCCTGCGCTCCAACGCCTCCAGCTCACCCTGCACACGCCCGTGATCCGGAACAACCGTGGGGCGCCCGCATGTGCGCAACTGTCTGGGGGGAACGATGTGGTGTTGCGCCAGGGGCCTCGACACGCATGTGCCGGGCCCTGCTGCCCTGGTGCGGGCCATACCTTCATCTGCGTGATGACCTGTGCTATCTCCATCCGCTTCTGTCGCAGCTCGTTCATGAAGTAGTTCTTGTCGAGCACCTGCCGCCCGAGCCCAGCCGCGGCTGTCTTCATGCCCGAAACTCCATGGTTTGTGATAGGCCTGTTCTCCACCTGGAGAGCTTGCCCAGCACGAGCAGCTGCCGCAGCAGCTGCGGCTGCTTGTCCTGTCCCAGGACGCTGAGACGCTGTTCCTAACCGCTTATAGGCCGTGCTGGGCGGCCCGCCCGCGGGTCCGCCCTTCATGGCTGTCCCAGGAACTGCCCCAATAATCGAGCCTCCAGCTGGCATCCGCATTCCAGGGCCTGGTGGAACCCCTCTGGACTGCGTCGAAGGCCGGTCAGGCTGAGCCATCGCATTTCCGGTAGGGGCCTTTCCCAACCCCGAAGAACCTAGCGCTAGCGCGCCGCGGCTGCTAGGACGATCCATTGTCCGTGCAACCGCGGCTTTTCACGTTGCTGTAAGGCTCCTTGCAAAATGGCAAGTCAATGCGATGCCTTCGAAGCTCAGCGGCAGCTCTGTCCACAGCCTAGCATCAGTGCGTAAAATACTACGTAGATTATCCTAAACTGCATTGGTCACTGGACTGGGGATACATTGTACGCAGTACGCAGTAATCAGGACTCCTGTTACATGCGCGCCATGGATGTGGCACCGTGAGCCCTACTGGGCCTTGTGGTGGCCTCCGGATCCACCAGCTGCGCTACCTCCAGCTGGTTTCTGTTGGGTCACGGGAGTCACAAGGGTTGGTGTAAGGTAGGGTTGGGGAGCGGCAAGGCGTGGGCGTCCTCCTAACAACTGCTTCACAGGGCTTGCGTGCTTTTTTTTTGTGCTCACGCAAGTCGCCCACAGCGGCAGCCACGCACCTGCTCTGAGAATGATTTGAGGCCCTGCATGATGGTACCAGCGTGGTTTTGTAGGTACCCGTGAGCCCTGCGATGAAGCACGAAGGCAGCACACCGTCAGCTGGAAGCATCATGTGCTGCGCGCACGTGCTGTTATACCTTATACGTCACGCGTAATCCCGGTCGCAAGCATCTGCTCATCCCAACCGTTGTGTGCAGCATATGCCAGGAAGTGCCCACTGCATTTCTGCCCAACGAAATGGACAGCTGTGAGAGTGCACCGCTGTGGCGGGCTGCGGCAGTGCCCAACGAACCCTGTACCCCGAACTTACGCGTTGACGTTGCTGCTGACCGTGTCGGCCACACGCCCCCGGCACTCCTCGAAGAACCGGTCGATGCCGGCCTCGTGCTTGCGCAGCAGCGGCAGCATGTAGCTGTCGTACAGCGTCACCGCAGCGTGCGTGCGCGGGTGCCACAGCGCAATCACGAACGCCAATTTGGCCTCGTAGTACAGGGGAAGCCTGGAGGGGGCAACAGCACAGTGAATGGGTTAGCCATGGCAGCCTCCGCTGCTTGCCCTGCACATGCGCCTGGCGGGACGGCGCCGTGCAGCGACTCTCTTCGGCACAAGGTGATACTCAGCAGCTCAATGAAGCACTGGTCCTTACCAGAAGATGGTCAGGTCTGCGGCCCACTCCAGGCAGAGGAAGAAGCCCATGAGAAGCCTGGTCAGACATGGACATTGGGATGGTGCGTTGATAATACAGCTGGCACCACCAGCTTGCACAGGGATCCACCGGCACGGGAGCTGTGTGCGCATGGGCGGTGTTGGCACCAGGGAGCAGCGTCCGGCAGCCTGGCGCGCGGGTGCGCAACCTTATATGCGTACTGCTGTACATTGTTCATTGCCCGCTACCACAAGCCCCATACCTACAAAGCGAAAGGGTCCTGACCAAGTAGCTGGGTCCAAGCATGGCGGACACCGCACCAAGGCTGCATGGGCACCCCTGGCATCACCGCAGCTGGTTCTGTCCCACGCCTGTCTGTGTCTCCCCTATCGGTGCGCAGGCAGCTTACCAGTAGATGCACCAGTGGCGCAGTTGCACGGTGTTGTCCGAGCTTACAGCCTTATGGGTCAGGTATGCTGGGACGGCGCACCCAAACGCCACCCTGCGCCGGGACGGTATGAGTCAGGCGACCGGAAACACGTTCACAGCCGCGCTGCACAGGAAGTGACCCACAGGAGGACTCGGCAAATTGGGGCCGACAGTATCATCTTGGCTAGCGGCACTGCCTTCCGACGCCTCTGTCGATGTATCTATGCCTCGGGCCAATATATTAGCACCGCTTCCAAACTCGGCGATGCGTACAAGGCCACTACAGTCTCCTTTATGTGCTCTTTGAAAAAATCGAACAGAAGGAAGGACCAAACCTAGTCTTCGCGCCCTCATGGGTGTTGCACCCATGCCTCCCCCGTAAATGAGGCAAATGCCTGCCTGCTACAAATGCAGGGGCATTTCTGTAATATAGTTACGGTTGACAACTTTCAGCGCAATTAGCTCGCTACGTCAGCGACCACCTAAAGCCACCATGCAAGTAGACACAACAAATGCACAAGCGGTCGCTGAGCGACTCCGCCGCGCTATAGCAGTAGGAGCACCTCAATACAATGCTGGCAGTCCGGGTGAGCGCCATATTCACATATACAAGGGAGTTGCCGTGGAGAGGTCTACCAGCGCCACACCCAGCCGTGTGGCTGTCCGCTGGCTGCAGGGGACTGCATGCGGACATACGTCAACGCCGCTCTTGAGCTGTTAGACGGCAGCATAGCCTCGGACGGCGAGAAGAAGTTGCTGAAGTCAGTGGGGGGTGTGCCTCGTGTCCCTGCCACCTACCTTTTCGGCTCCAAGGGGCCTGTTACCCCCCACCAGCAGTACGTGTAAACCGTACGGTACAACCCGGTGATCTGCTGCAGGGCTGCGGTCGAGAGAGCAACGGCCGCTAGCAGCATGGATGAGGGTGCATGGGCCATGCGGCGCGCCTTTGACGCGATCCTCAGCGGTGCGGTGGCGGCCCAGGAGCGTGCCGCGGCCCTGGTCGCGCAGGCAGGCAGCCTGCAGCCAGGGGATGCCTTTGACGTCATTAGCTTTGAGAACGGGCTGCCCATTGCACCCAGGTGGCGGATACTGGACGATGTGGTAAGCTTCAGGGCCGAGGCACTCGGGAATTGGGACGCAGTGTTACCGAGTGTTGGCTTGGGGATGCATGGGAGAGGCCCAAGGGCCGAGGGGTCCCCGCTAACTTCGTACGAGTGGACACATGCAGTCAAGTGCCATACTGACCCAGATGCCTGGTTTGCTGCACGTGCTGCCCGCTGGCTGCAGATCATGGGAGGCATGTCACAGGTAGGTGTCGTCTGAAGGCGTTGCGGAGTCGATAGGTAATTAGAAGGGGCCCATGTGAGAAGTCCTGCGGCGCGCAGTCACAACAGGCACCTTGCATCCGCAGCAGCGCCCACTGCTGCCGTTCGGCCGCCCTGCCCTCATCGGCCTGTCTGCACTCCAACACGCACGAGAGGCATCCCGTCCCGTTGGGCACTGCTTACCGTCCAGTGGGTCAAGCCGAAGCTGCCTTGCTCCCCGGCGGTGTTCTATTGGCGACCCTTGCTTTGGCGCCTCCTGCTGATTGGCTCACGCAGAGCGACGGGCTGCAATTCGACTCGGTGGAAGGGGCGGCGGTGTTCAGCGGGCGGGTGACCACGGACGGCGGCGGAGGCTTTGCCAGCCTGCGGTCTGACCCGTGGGACGGCTACATGGCATTCGGGGCGGCCAAGGGCGTGCGGCTCATGGTCAAGGGGGACGGCAGGCAGTACAAGATCAACGCCAAGGTGGGCTTGCGGGAGCTGAAGGAAGCTCGTGGCGGAGCTTGGGCGGGGCACGGCAGGTAGCTGTTAACAGGATGCTGCTCTGTCTTGGTCGCTATTGGGCCATCAGCCCAGGAGCACGAAGGGCATGCAGCCGCACGTCCAGGGGTCGTACTCGTGCAGGGCGGGAACATCGGGTTAAAGCTGCCCTCTGAGTCGTCGGCCTTCTCCAACCCTGTCCCTTTGCCCCAACTGCCCTGCAGACCGACGCTGACTACGACGGGTACGAGGGTGTGTCGTGCGGCTCGCGTCGCTGGGGTGCAGGGCCAGGCTAGGCATTAGCTAGCGTCCATGTGCCTTGAGGAGCTCGCAACCTGCATGCGCGAGATCCTCGCCTAGCCAAAAGCACCTCGGGCTTCGCCACAACCTGCATACAATCCCTTGTTACCGTCAGTAACGCACGCACATCTTGCGCGGGTGTGCTGCTTCCTATCCTCAGGGTGATGTACCAGCAAGACTTCACCGCCCCCACCAGCTGGGGGCCTGTGGACCTTCCGTTCAGCGGGTTCAAGCCCACGTTCCGCGGGCGGCTGGTCAGCCGGCCGCCGCTGCAGGGCGCGCAGGTGCGGCAGCTGGGGCTCATGGTGTCCAAGTTCACCGCGGACGGCGGGGTGGTCAGCAACTTCCGCAACGGGAGCTTCCGGTTGGGCCTCAAGTGGATCAGGGGGTATGTGTAGAGGCACGGCGGCTATGGCGAGCGAAGGAAGCGCATGCAGCAGTTGTTACAGTGGCCAGGAGTCAGGGCCTATTGGACTGCTAAGTATCGTGTAAGTGACTGCGCGCGCAGACGTGTCCGTCGATTCCATTCTGGGTGCCTTGGGTGGCTACTCCATCGGCAGCCCGGACGTGCAAGGACAGCCGCCGCAGGCAGTCACCATCTGAAGTGCCAATTCGTGCTTTGTAATTACCGTTCTAACCAGTCACCAGCTCACAGCCCCATGTACCAACGCACACTTCTCTCGTCACTCAGTTCCATGGTCAAGCACCCACTCGTCAATATCCAAGCCGCCCCCAGCCGCCGCGTTCACCAACACCCCTAGCCGCGCGCCCCGAACTCGCCTCCATGTGAATCCCGGTGCAGTCCCAAGGCGACCCGATGTCAGAACACAAACACGGACAGCTTCTGACTCAGGTTAGCTGCTGCCAGCCCATGCCACAACTGGCAGCCCTTCCGCACAGCTGCTATGTGGTAAGCAAAAGGGCCCAGCGGCTTTGACCTGCCCCCTAGCGCTCGACAACGGTCTCCGCTGGCTTAGCCCTTGAGGAAGTCCAGCTTGTCCTTGCTGAGCATGAGCTTCTGCACGCACAGCAGCGCCTGGCGCTGCACCTCCGGCTCGGCGTGCGACATGAGGCGCATGACCAGCTCCTTGCCGCGCAAGTCCGTGACCAGGTAGCGGCCCGAGGGGTGGTGCATGATGAACTGGCCCAGGTCGTGGCACGCCACGGACAGCGTCTTGATCTGCAGGGGGCAAGGCAGGACAGAGCCAACTTCATCTACGATCCTGAGTGCACCAACCCATCTACAATGGCAAGGCCAAGTCCGTTGCACGCGAGCCATTATCAAGACACCGTTGGAAGTCTGCTCATCGCCGCTCGGCAGCATGTATCCTCCTCCACACATGAACAGCCCGCGGCTCTTCTCCCCCCAAACCCCAAAAGGCTCACGTCGCGGCTGGTCTCGATGAGCTTGAGCAGCATGCGCAGCACCATGAAGTCCCGGTCCTCGAACTTGTCCACGTTGTCGCGCCAGAACAGCTCCGACGTGTGCATGGGGCTCCAGTCCAGCATGCCGCTGCCCAGCTCCTTCTTGTACTTCTCAAAGTTGGACAGGATCGTAATGCCCTCGCGCAGCTTCTCGTCCATGAACGTCAGCATCTCGCCGATGTCGGGGTCGCCCCACATCTGCGCCTGGCGCGTGATGACCACCTTGTTCAGCCCCGCCTCAACCATGTCCCCGGCCAGGCCCAGCTCCTCGTAGCCCAGCAGGTTGCGCAGCGCCGCCAGCGACACGCGGAACACCTTCTCCTTCTGCGCCGTGCGCGCCACGTCCACCAGCTGCTTCACCAGCCCGATCTGGCCCATCACCTCGGCGGCGGCGGGCAGGTACGTCATCTGCCAGATGCACATGCACGTCTCGTACAGTAGCTGCGCGGAGGTGGGCGAGTCCTTGACGCGCTGCAGCACGCCCGGCATGACCTGGGGACGGGTGAGGAACGTAGATAGGTGGAGCCAGAGTTAGGAGTAAGGAGGGATGAGGATGCAGGAGGTGTGAGGATGGCACGGAACCCTTTGGGGTTGGACACGGCGGGATAACGAGGGGCCCTCAGACGAGCAGGCAGGTGCTCAGAGCCACGGGGTATATGCACCGCATGGAGTCTGAGTGGTACTGCAATCTCCACAGCCGTGTCGAACGCACGGGTAGCGTACCGGTGTCCGGCACCATAAGCCCAAATGTATGCGGCCCGTCAGCGCATGAGCTTTCTAGGAAAAGCCTCCAGTTGACGGCAGCAAACCGTGCTTCCCACAGACAATACGGTAATATTAGCCGCAGCAGCAGTCCATGGGACAAAAGAGCACCTCTCCCATAATACAAACTCGCGCACACGCGCTTGGATGATTACTCCCTCCACTTCCACGCATCGGACCAAGAGCCACCCACCCGTCAGAACGCCCCTGCTTCCAGCGCCTCCATGAGCCCCCAGGGCGTCCAGGCTCAGCCAGCGCCCTCCCATCCACAGCGCACCCTTCCTTTTCTCCACCTCGCTCCCTCACCCTCCCTGGAGCCCCGTTGCTCGCCCTCGGCCCCCGTGCCCCGACCCACCTGCAGGCCGCCCGCCCGCAGGAACAGTTGCCGTGTGCTGCGCTCCTTGAGCAGCGCCCCCAGGCAGCTGACCGCGCTGCTGCTGAGTGGCGTCAGGGGCTTGCTGCTGCTGGATGTGCCGTTCAGCAGGCTGACCAGCCAGTCCAGGAACAGGCTGATGTGCTGCGAGTCCGAGCCGGGCGGCGTTGGAAACGGGAAAGCATCAGTTGGGTTGCACCAAGGGCAACTAATAGCGTACTGTGCACAGCGCGTTAGGGTAGCTGTTCGCCATCGGTACGGGTGCACGGCACGGTGGGGGAATCCTGATACAGACAGAGCGCAAGAAGTACAGCCTCATTCGGGTGTGAAGTGTTCTGAGTGCTTCCAAAGCATCCCGCCTGCGAGCACGTACCATCTCCGCCGGGTCCGATGGCGCGTTGTAGCTGGAGCCGTCCGAGGTGCCGGGCCCGCTGCCCACCACGCCCCGCTTGGGCCTGCTCTCAATCACGATCGTGAGCAGCTTGCAGGCCTTGTCCTGCGACCACCAGTCATCCTGGCGCTGCAGCAGCCTGCGAGGGCGTCCGGACAGATGGCCGTGGGTGAGCAGGGCCTAGTGCTAGGCGCTGCAGCGCACCCCTCGTGCGGTGGCAACCTAGACCCACCGCTCAAAGACAGTGTAGGGGTCCGGCTGGGCCGAGAGGTGCTGGTCGCTCTGCTGGTGGAAGAGGCGGGCCCGCGAAGGGTTCTCTGCGCGTTCCAAGGGCCGCAGGACCGTCAATCGATTGTAACCCGGCTCGCAACCTCTCGAGCAATAGCTGCAACCCCACCTCGGAGCAGCTGGATTAGCAAAGCCAGCACATACTGCACTGTTTCCGGCTTTGTAACATTCTTGAGGACCGTCATGAAGGCCTCCACGTACGCTGGTCCAGACTGTGGGTCCACAAGGGATCGCGAGTCGCCGACCAGCAGGGGCTCTCAGGCTCAACCTCTCTGCCAGCTCCTTAGAGACTAACCTCGTCTAGCATAGCTGCCTGCAGCTCCTGCGACCGCTTGTCATAGCGGCGGATGAGCTGGAGGTCTTTGTCCGTGATGAGTCGCGCGGTGGAGTACGTTTCCCACTGAATGTCGCGTGCTAGAATCTCGCTCCATGTTGCGTTGTTATCAGGAAAGGAGACATCATTGCTCAAGTAGGCGTAGGCAGCCATTTTGTCCCCTCCTGTGTCCACTTCTCTAGACGTCGGGGCACAAGCCCACACTCAAAACACGTCCAACCAGTGCTTATGCGACCCTAATGAACTCGAATTTGGTACGATTGAGTTGGCTGAAGGCTGGCCCGGAACTTTGCGCGAGCGGTTGGTGGTTGCACGAGCCAATTCATGCGGTCTGGCTCCTGGCTTGCCTATCAGGCCGACGGGGAATGGTCGATATGTCTTCATCAAATACATGAAGAACCCGGGGTACGCGCCTAGCTTCAACCCTGAAAAACCTGCAACCCTGCCCTTGTAGCCCCCAGCAGCGTCGCAAATGCGCCCTTCTATTTGTAAGCCCACCACGTGCGAATTTCCCACTCAATATCTGTACTAGCTAATATATAGGGCGCCGCCGGCGGTGCCACAAGGGGGAGACTACCCAGCACTTCTTGGGCCGCACCGAATGGTGCTGTCCCCGCGAAATTCGTCAAGCGGTGAAGGGCAGCCCTTTTCATCGCATGATGATGCGTTAAGGGCCCCACTCTTGCCGACCCTTGCGGCGGGCGACGATGAGCGGAGAGCTTTGCAACCACGGAAGCGTAGCGAACTGCTGGCCGAGCTGGGGGGGTAGGTGTGGAAGTGTGACATTGACCAGACTCCCCCACCCCACACCAGGTGGCGGTCAGCATGCACACGCAATGAGATAGTGACGCCCGTGCAAGAGATACCCAGTTGCACTTGACACCTGCAGAAACGTTGCATGAATACGTGTGGGCGCGCCAAAGATGAGAGCAAAGCCACCGAACCATGGGCCCCTAAAGCACCGCACATGCATGTTATCAGCACCCCAGCGCGCCCGCTTTCACCCCCGCCGCTATCATACCCACAACAATTGATGAGCCTCCCATCTGATTGGGACATGCGTGCACCAGTACACCGCCTTTCCTCGGCCCGCGCTACCCCACATACCAGTGCCCGCACCGCCAGCACACACCGTCTCCTCGTGATCCTCCCATCATCTTTCCCCTGTAGGCTCCTCCACCTGGCCCTGCCGCTGGTGCTGCAGAACATCGCCGGCTACACCCTGTCCGTGGTGGCAGCGGCCTTCATCGGCCACCTCAACGACCCCGTGTCGCTGTCGGCCGCCGTCCTGGCGGGCTCCTTCTATAACATCAGCGGCTACTCTCTGGTCATTGGCCTCAGCGCGGGCATGGAGACACTGTGCGGGCAGGTGGGGGCAGCTACAACCCTTACTCCCAGTCGCCGTGGATGACGCGTGCTGCTGCCGGGCCGCCGCGGCCCGCTCTCCGTGCAACGATCCACACCCAAGTGGCAACCAGTGCGTGCATAGCCCGAGCGAGCACGCCACGTGACATGGCCCTGGCCGGAACGGCCTGCCCCGTCAGCCCCGAGGGTTGAAGCTGAGTGCCTTTGGCGTCAGGCCCGGCTGGCTTTGCGTCCGCCGACTGCGTGCCTGACATCGTCTCCTTTGCCCATGGCCCCTGCCGCGCCCCCAGGCTTTCGGCGCTGAGAACTACCCCATGCTGGGGCTGGTGCTGCAGCGCGCGCTGCTGATCTGCTGGGTGGCGTGCGTGCCCATCAGCGTGGTGTGGAGCCAGGCGCACAGGCTGCTGTCGGCGCTGGGGCAGGCGCCGGAGATCGTGGAGGGCGCCAGCAGGTGCGAACAGGGGCGAGCACGAGTGCGCACAGCAGACAGCGGACAGCGAATCCTGGACCTCCTGCCTTCTTACGACATAGGCGCATCAGGGCTCGTTGAGGAACGGAGCGGGCTAGTGGGATGAGGGCTGAGCCGTGCGCAAGGGGAACGGCAAGGAGTACGGCTGAAGTGAGGCGGGCCAAGGCCCCTGGGCCTTGGTTCCAGGCGCACACTCCACGGTTGCGTCGTGCATGGCCGACGTCTCCTCTGTCATCGCATGTCTGTCTCTACCCCACGCTCCAACGCAACCACTGCCATCCTTGCGCACACGCACCTGCAGCACTACCATTGCGCCTCAGCATCCTCCTCGCCGCTTCCCCCAACCGCTCCCCACTCTCGCCCCTGTCCTGGCAGGTACCTGCGCATCGCCACCCCCGCGCTCTACCTGTCGTGCGTGTCCTCCTGCCTGTACCGCTACCTGGTCACGCAGCAGGAGGTGCGCCCCTCCACGCTGTGCACCATCATCACAGCGGCGCTGTGCCCCTTCTACAACTGGCTGCTCATATACAAGTGGGTGTGCCGGCTCTCGTTCGCTTTCCCTGACTTGTTCTTCCCAAGCCAAACAACAACATGGTCAAGGCGTGCAGCGAGTATGTTGTTTTGGCTGCGTGCTTTGCCCTCCGCAATACCTAGTGCACCAGCTGCACCCAGGCGAGACAGTGGTCATGTGGTACCCCAGGTTCGCTACCCAAACGACAGCACGAGGTGCACAGCCTTGCCCCTGCATGCACCCCTCCTACCTGCACCTCCCCGATTTCCCCACCCACCCCGCCCGTCGCTCCCGATCCTGACCCTCCATGCACCCTGCCCCCCCTCTCCCAGGTACAAGATGGGCCTGGACGGCGGCGCATGGGCGTTCGTGCTGTCCACCGGCACCTACTCGCTGCTGCTGCTGGTGTACACGTGCGTGCGCGATGCGCGGCGGGCGGCGCGGCGCCACCCCAGCACACGTGGCCGGGCTTCAGCTGGCGCGCGCTGGAGGGCTGGGCCTCCTACCTGCACTACGCGCTGCCCGCCGCAGCCATGATTTGCATGGAGTGGTGGATCTTTGAGTGCGTCATCTTCATGGCAGGTGCGGGCGGTGTCTTGGCAAGCAGATGAACACAAGCTGGATGCCACGGGGTAGAAGCCCTAGAAGGCGGCGGCCTAAAGTTTTTGACCCTGTGGGGGGCATGTGCCCAGGTTGATGTCAACTCCTGCCGCCTCTCTTGCCCGCCTGGCCGCACCTGCAGGCTCCCTTGGCGAGTTCGCAGACGTCGCGGTGGCGGTCATGGGTGAGTGCCGCAACTGGGCGTCCCACAAGGGCTCAGCGCGGTGTGCAGCCGTCATGGTGGACCCCAACCACCTGAGATTCTGTCCACGCTGGACGCTTTCTTACACCTGGAGTACACGGACACGAGCCCCCTTAATGCTGCTGCTTCCCTCTCTTCCCCCAGGCCTGTCCTTCCACATCACCTCGTGGACATACATGATCCCCATGTCCCTGGGCACGGCCGCCAACACGCGTGTGGCCAACGCGCTGGGCGCGGGCTCGCCCGCCTCCGCGCGGCGCTCCGCGGTGGTGGCGCTGCTGACCGCGGTGGCCACGCAGCTGGCCATCTCCGCCACGCTGTTCCTTGGGAGGCACTCCATTGCGCGCGTGTTCACTCAGGAGGAGCAGGTGAGGGCAGGCGGGCTGCTGGCTGGGGGCTGTTGTGAGCTACTGCCGGCCTTCAGCTAGTCAGGTGGAGCAGTAGGTCAGCGGCGGGGATTGTGACGGGGCCCGCTGGGTAGCTGGGGGCTGCCTGAGGCTGTATGAACCTGGCGTTCAGGTAAGATGCGGGCGGGCGGGTTGGGAAACCGGATGAGGACAGTAACCTTTCTCGCTGTGAGTAACGGGGGAGCGTGCGTCTTGCCCTGCCGCACCCTCCCAGGTGATCCACCACGTGGGCCGCATCATCCCCGTGCTGGCCTGGTCGGTGCTGGGCGACGGCATGGTGGCGGTGCTGGGCGGCGTGCTGCGCGGCAGCGGCCACCAGGCCATGGGCGCGCTGCTCAACCTGTGCGGCTACTGGCTGGTGGGCTGCCCGCTGGCCATGCTGCTGGGCTTCAAGCTGCGGTGGGACGTGGTGGGCTTCTGGTGCGGCCTGGCAACTGCCACCACGCTGCAGGTGGGGGGTGCGGGGTGTGGGTTGTGGGGCGCGCAGAAAGGGATTGAGGCGTCAGGGAGTCATGGGAACGCTGCTGCCTGCACGCGAAGAGAAAGTGAAGTACAACAGAAGGGGAGATACTTACCGGCGGGGTCACAGGTGCGGGTTGTCAGGTGCGTGGAGTGGGGTGAGGGCGCGTGAGGCTGGGCAGGGGCGAGTGGTGGTGTGCTGGGCAAAGGGGATGCTGGGCTTGGGGTATGGTCAATGGAGCAGTGCAGCATGGCCCTTGCAAGCCCTTGGCGTACTGGAGCTCCAGCTGGGCGCCCCTCCTGAATCCACAACTGCCCAATTCTGCTTACCGTACATCTACAGTACATTACCGTACACTTGATTGTCTCGCTGCGCCGCCCACAGGCCGTCATCCTCAGCGTGGCCGTGTCGCGCTTCGACTGGCAACAGGAGGCGCAGCGCGCAGCACGCCTCATGGCGCAGCAGGCACAGCGCGAGGCCGCCACACAGAACGGCGGGGGGCGTGGGACGGGGGACGCTGGCGGCCGCCTGAAGCCTAATCATGAGGGCTCCCGGGAGGAGCGGAGCCGCCTGCTTGCACACGGGCACGCAAATGGACACGGCAATGGGTACGGGAACGGGCAGGCGAACGGGCATGGGAACGGGCAGCACGTGGCGTACGTGCTGGATGCGGAGGCCATGGGTGCAGCTCTGGCGATTGCCACCACTGGCGCGGCGTCTGCGATGTCGGCTGCGGCGGGGGCCATTGACCACTGTGCGGTGGTGGGGGTCGAGGGGGCAGAGCGTGCGGTGCAGCGTGGGGCGCAGCAGGGCAGCGAAGGGGCAGCCCCAGGCTCAGGTGCAGCGCCAGGTCATGGGCAAGGGCGAGGGTGAGACTGGCAGGCAGGCAGGCAGGCATGGTGACAGTGTTTGAAGCAATAAACAGTGAGTGGTGGTAGGGATGTGGTCTGTTGTGTCAGGTGTAGTGCATGGTGCCGTTCGCATGAGAGTGAAGGGCGAGCTAGAGATGAAAGGGCCGCGTGAGGTTTTTTTCAGTGATGGTCAGAAGGAAAAATGCAGCAGTTAATACCGGTAATGCATACGATGAGAAGGCAGACGTGGGGTGGAGGCATATTAGGAGTTTTCGTATGGATGCTTACTACTCGGTGTACTGCGTTGTACGGGCTGGCGAGTATTGTGGCCCCCGCCAGTGCGGAATCGCCGAGTGTTGCAGTAGCCGGGTTGCTTGCTGTGCTCTCGCCTGCATTCCAGACTCCGTCGTGCAACTTTCTCGCGGCAAGATGGGCGGTAACAAGCACCGATGCTGAGTGTTTCTGTGTGTGTGGAAAGCATGGTTTGTAGGGAGAAGTGTTGTGTTCTCCGTGCGTTGGTACGGTACGTCACAGAGCGTGTCGCGGTAGAGATCATGTGGTTTCTTGGGCAGCAGGCCCTGAAGAAGGCTTTGTATGCGGTTTCCTGCCGTGTGGATGTCACGGTATGCATGTATGTCGTGTGTCGTATCTGATGCAGCCAGCCAAGTCATGTGCGAGACACAGGCGGCGGGCTCAGTGCCGAATCCTGCCGTATGGAAGGATTGGACGTGATCACCGTAATGGAATTACTACATAAGGCGCGCGAATAGCGGCTATCTTGAACGTGGACATCCGATTGTAATCCCGTCACCGCATCTTTCAACACACCTAATCGGTGTCAGGGGAGTTCCCTTGACGGCGGTCCTCAGTGCCGCAGAGCGTACACCACCTCGCATATGCTAATGAACGACGCAACGTGTGCCCCAAAGGCGTAAATGCTGCTTGTGTATAGGCATTCCTGCTCAGAACTGCAATGCTACAGCAGAACATACAGCACAGGGGAGCTCCCCTGCTACAGCACTCCCAGGCTCAGATTGTAACCACATGTTCTCTGTAGGTCTTGTCAGCACTGCTGTGCGTTGCATAAAGGTGACCGTCATCATGGGGACGTCTGCATCCTTCCTCAGTCACAAAAACGCGTGACATGCCGCATGCTCCAATGGCTTCTATGCGCCTATGTACTCAACATCGCGACACAACACACGCCTTGTAAAGATATCAACGGACCAAAACCCAACGGACTTGGTGCGAAGCCACCTGCCAACCTGCCATTGTGACAGCAGACAACACAACATTATGTATGAATCCCATGCGTGCACAGCAAACTCAGGAGTTCTGCAGCTTAAACAATCCAGGACGGCCTTATCCTAGGCACCAGCAGCCAGCCCCGAACCCGTCACCTTGCCCTTCGCAGGCACAGCAGCCTCTAGCACAGGGTACTTCGGCTCCATTTCCCGGCTCCCCGACCCTACCCCTTCTTGACCTCCCGGTACTCGACGTCGATGACGCTGCCGCGGCCGCCCGGGCCGCCCCCGCCGCGCCGTCGTCCACCACCACCACCGCCCCGTCGCTGGTCCGCACCTGCAGTCAACAACGCGGTGGGCGCGGAACGGGTGCGCAACGAGCCGCAGGTCCTTTGTGTCAAGCACGTGTGGCAGCGCCTCTCGGACAGCACGCACGCCGCTGGTCTGTTTGCTGAAAGCGCGGCATAGTGCACGACAGGAGCATTGCCGTCCGGTGACACGGCACGCAATGCCACGGGAGTCTTGGTTGCACAGAGCCACAACCCGCCAAACAGGCACCGTCTGCACTCGCTGCGCACCCCCACCCGCAAGCACCATGCTAGGCCCAGTCCCAGCCGTGCCTCCCTCTCCGCACCTCCGTCTCCGCGGCTCCCCTCCTGAACGTGTCGATTGCCGCTATTTTACAGTCACTTCAGCCAGCAACGGTTCACGTGTGCTACCCAACCCGGGTTGACGTCTCTCCTTCGTTGCTGTTATGCGGTTGCCCCCACCCACTCACAGCTCCCATGCACCGCTCAATCCTCAGCGCCTCACCCGCACCTCCCCTCCGCTCACCGAGATCTGCATGCTGCGGCCCTGCGGCCCCTCCGTGACCGCCACCTGCGCCGTGCCCCCGTCGCCCCCGCCGCCGTACACCGGCATCAGCAGTACGATCTGCTTAGTCACCCGGCCGTTGATGCTGCTGCTGCTGGACGACTGCGACATGAGCGGCCCAACCGTCACGTTGCCCAGCCTGCAGTACAGGAGGCAACGTCCCGCAGCATCGATTTGCTTTGGTTTGATGGCAGCCGATGTTAGGAAGGCGGCAAGCACGTCCACAACCCAGCACCGTGTTACTGCATGCCCACGCAACACCCATGCCGGGGCTGGCCGCAGGTGGCTAATGCTCCAAGCGTGCGGCACGGGTGAGAGCCTGTGTGGGCCGGCCACCAAATCCCAGCGCGCTATCGCCAGTCCTGTGCAGCATGAGTGCTAGACTGGCCCCGCACAGCCGATGCTGCAACCGTGAGGCACCGGTGACAGCTGTCTGCGCCACCAACACGCGGAGCTACCCACCTGGTCCTGAGCTTGGCGCTTGTCTGTGGGGGATGGGACGACCGTTGCAAAAAAGATTGTTAGGGCGCTCAGCGTGCCATTGCCATCCAGAACTAGCTGTCAGACCTTACCACGACCCGCCCACCTGAACACCTCTTGCTCCCTCCGTGCCACCGCCAGCCAGCTGTGGCCTACTGCTCTGCTGCCTTCCCGGCCCCGGCCCTACATTGCCCTCGCTCAGCCTCACCACGTGCCTGTTCCGCCGCGCCCCGTGCCCCTGTCCTTGTCCCTCAGCCCAACCCATACCCTCCACCATTCCCACACCCTCCCCCTCACCCTGATGCGCTCCGCCGCCTCCTCGTACACGCCCTGCTGCTCCTTGGCAGCTTCCTGCAACTGCTTGGTAAGGGAGGACAGCGCGCCAGAGATGAGGCCCCCCATGGCGCGGCCCACGAGGTTGGGCAGCAGACCGCCTGCGAGGTCCGGCACAGCGGCGGGCACCCTAGTGGGTTGGGTTGGGCCCAAAACGGGTATAAATGAGGCTGATACGTTGTGGGTCGATGGATACGTTGCTTCAGTGTATATGTGACGGTCGTGGAAGGGGGACGGGTGGTACGGCTGCCGTACCAGCTATCATGTGCCGTACCTCCGCCTGTGCTGAGGCCCAGGTCGTCCGGGGTCTGGCGGGGCGCGGGCTTGCGGGAGGCGGAGGAAGATGAGGCCTCCTCGGTCGGTTTGGTGGTTGGGGCTGGTGTTAGGATGCTGCTGGCTGTGTCCTTTATCTTGGAGAAGACGCTCCTGGGCGTGGGCGGTGGGCGGGCAGGCGAGGGCAGAGTTGGGCAACTGGGGATGCAGCGGCCAGGCAGCCAGGGGTGCATCTGGGTGTGCTGGGATGATTCTGAATGGCGTGAAAGGGCTAAGCGAATGGGTCGGGTTGAGGTGTATCGGCAACAGCGTTGTGCAGACCGTATGCGCCACAGAGTGCATGCACCCTGCTTTACAGGCACCATGCACGAGGCGCCAGTGGGGTCGGTCTAGGCATATTCTGGCCACAGCTGCATGCAGTCCCCCTCGAGGCCCTCTTGTTGACCGTGCCCAAGCTGTACGCCATGTGGATACAGCGCGCACACTCCCAGCGTCGACAGCCCCAACCAACGTACTTTGCCACGTCAGCTGCGTCCGCTGCAATCTCGCCCCACGACTTGTCTCCATCCGATTTGTCGCGGCTTGCACGTACTGACAGGTAAGCTCGCCCCTGCTGCCGCGTTGACTTTCGCAGGGGCCCCGATACTGCCGGAAGGTGGCGATGGCAGGCACTGGGTGTAGCCGTGCGCCGGTCTGAGGACGCACTATGACTGAATGTCCTGATAGATGCGTATGACATAGCGCCTAGGATCGGAGCTTGACAGATGGATCGACGCGAGGCTCCCGCAAGGCCGAGCATGGAGGAAAGTACGTGTGCTCAAAGGACTCGTCGCGTTGGCGTTTACGAGTATTTCAAGATTGACCTTATGCACGTGTGCGGTCATGCATATGGGTATCGCCGGCAATTGCTAAAAGACGGAGGTCCGGAATTGTGTGGAACAAGGTTGGAGAACAGAGCAGTGTACAACAACGCAGAAGGCTCCTCTCCCATGACCTCTTAGCAGTGACCGCCACACCCGATCGCCCTGTGCTGTAAACATGATTCTGGCCAGCAAATTTATGGCAAACTCATTGAGCCAATACGTGGTACACCTCCACCAAGCTTTCTGGGTTTGAACGAGTGCAGGGCTGCATGGAGAGGTGTGCAACTCGGACCACACAGGGCCTCGTCCTGGAGCAATTGGCAAGATGGACCTGGGGCTTTTTCCGTTACCATGGGAGGGAGAACAGTTCAGGGCGGCCAGAGGTGGGAAATGACTGGGTGGCCCAGTGGCAGGACGGCTCAGGACGCAGTGGGGGCGTTTGGGTGCCTGACAGCGCAGGGCGACCAGGGGCAGTGTGGAACACGCAGTGCAACGGGGGGCTGAGGTTGACGGGATGGCTGGGCGGGGCGACGGGTTAAGGCAGGGAATAAAGCAGGTGGGGGGGGGCAGGCGGGGCAAGGGGTACGACAGCATACGGTACAGCGGCTCAGGGCGGGAACAGGGTGACTGGGATTTGAATGGGATTTACTCACGGACCATTGTGTTGTACTCGTACCGCAACTTACGTCAGCATCACTTAGTTTGCATGCCATGAAACCAGGTGGGACCTTCCCAACTGTGTTCCGCTACAGAACCCCAGCCCCCATTCAACCCCTGCCACGAAGCTGGCCCAGTTGCCCAGCCGTGCGTGGCACGCATTCAGGCAGCAATGCTTGCACATGAGCCCACTGCCCCTTGGGTACAGAACACAGCCGACAAAGCCTTGATATAGTCCCCTGCGGCATAGGAGCCCTTGTAGAAAACAGCAGTGCGCTAACCATCACCATTTTCCCCCCAATACCAGAATGGCTCCACTACTAGTGTCAATACCCGTTCGATACTTGACGAGATTTTGACTGAATTGGAATGACGTGTCCTGGAGAAACAGGCATGTCGCGGTGGCGTCGCAACGTACCCTTCCCGCGCCATGACCGACACTATCTCTTCCTCGTGGCACTCCAAACAGTGGCCGCTCTGTTGGTAGTGAATGATATAAGGCTGGCGACAGCGTTCGTCACGCCTTTACCGGATGATGCCGTCCAGCGCACCCGAAGTCGGACTGAGCTGTCGTGGGACTGGGGCCACACCTGGTAGGTTGTTTCGGTCCGAGGGCGGGCCAGAGGACCTTCCCCTGCTCTTCTCAAAGTAACAGCCCCTCGCACTGTCAAGCTAGCAACCCCACCAATTGGTCGCTGGTGCCGTTGCGGTGGCGTGTTGCTGTGTCTTCGCCCACTCAACTCTGCACGTACGCCCAGCTGCTGCGGGCCCTGCTGCCAGCTGGTGATCTGGTGCAAAAGGGACGGAGCGGGCACCACAGAGACCCCTTAGAACTCGACTGCTTGGCCACGTGTCTGGCTCCTTACAACAGCACTATTGTGCCACGCGCCTACCCCTTACCCACAACACAGCATACCTATCCGGTGCGTATGACTGCAGGTCCTCAGTGCAGGTGGATAAGCAGCCCCTGGCCTCAACCCTGTCCCACGCACTGGGCCGCTACCGCTTCACGCTGCCCCTCACGGGGCTGAAGCGGGGGCTGTCGTACGTGGGCCCCGCCGTGCGGCTGAGGCACCTGCTGAGCCGGATGGCACGCGCCAGGAACGGGACCACCTTCAACGTGGGGGTGGTGGGCGGAAGGTGCGTTTGCGTGAGGTCGTGGGTTGGGTGCCAGCAGGCAAAGGGCTGGAGGCAGCAGGTGCATTTGTGCGTGCGTCTTGGCCAGCGAGGGATCTGGCAAGGGGTGTTGAGCTGTGACGTCATGGACAGGCCGCTGAGCTGTACACCGACCTCGCGTGCGGCGCAGCAGGTCAACGGGGATGGACAGGCTCGTGAGCTGCTGGTGACTTGCTGAGCCCCTGCATGGCCCTTGCATGACTTCTAATGCTTTTCGTCTTGCCAGAGCTGTGCGCGCGTCATAAATGCCGTTGTCGTCGGCTGAGCGCGGGCCGGCTTCCTACTGCTTCGCCACCTACAACTGACTTGCTTTCGGCTGCATGCACACGTACGGTGTACGGCAGCATCACGTGGGGCCAGGGCGCCAGCCAGCGCGGCGTCACCGACTGGTTCCCACTAGTGGCCAATTGGATGGTGGGTGCAGGGGCCAAATAACCATGAATCGGCCAGCATTAATTGCAACATTCCTATTAGGCATGTCGTTGTGCTGGACCGGACATGTGGGTTAGGTGAAGACCCAACATAGGCACAGGTGGGCTATGGTGTATGTGCACCTCTACGCGGGACGAAGCTCTGCCCTCACCCCTCATACAGCCGCCGCCTCACCACCCACCTTCCCTGTCCTCCTCCTCGTGGCCGCGCGCCCCCCAGATGTCCGCCTTCCCCGGCGCCACCGTCCGTGCCCGCAACGGCTGCACCCCCGGCGTGCCCTCCTCCTACATGGTCATGTGCCTGGAGCTGAGCGTGGACCCGGACGTGGACCTGGTGTTCGTGGAGTACACGCTCAAGTGAGCAGGGGCAGGGGCAGGGGCAGGGGCAGGGGCAGGGGCAGGGGCAGGGGCAGGGGCAGGGGCAGGGGCAGGGGCAGGGGCAGGGGCAGGGGCAGGGGCAGGGGCAGGGGGCAGGGGATGTGTCTCAACAGGCAGTACACACAGCGTGGGCCCGGACGTGGACCTGCTTTACGTGAAGTTCGCGCACGAGTGAGGGAGGGGCAGGAAAAGAGGACGGGGGAAGGAGGGTACTCATTCCCTGGCCTGCCATAACCTGCTTACTGTTCATAACAACGCGCGTGGAACAGTCTATTCCGCGCATCGTGACCTCGGCACTCGCCGCTCATGGTGACGCATGAA
The DNA here is from genome assembly GCA_036984285.1 of Chlamydomonas sp. KOR1. Taxonomy (NCBI): domain Eukaryota; kingdom Viridiplantae; phylum Chlorophyta; class Chlorophyceae; order Chlamydomonadales; family Chlamydomonadaceae; genus Chlamydomonas; species Chlamydomonas sp. KOR1. The sequence goes on along the minus strand of BQMZ01000018.1, from coordinate 60,533 downwards.
CGTTGTTCTGTCTCTTCGTGCACAGCGACGGCATGGACGACCGTATCGTGAACAACCGCATACTACGCGGTACGGAGCGCCTGCTGCGCCGCCTGCTGGCGTTACGCCGCCGCCCCGCCGTTGTGCTAGTGCACGTGCCCACGCACGGGATAGCCGAGTACCCGCCAGGACACCCGAAAAACCCGGACAAACACCCGTACCGGTGGGTCGTGGCGAGTACTGCTGTTCGTGCACACGTCTTTGCTTGTTTGCGCATGCGCTTCGCACAGTAACGAGTATGCGTCCCAGGTTCTGCGTCCCGAATGCTACACCACAACACAGCTCGGAGTGCATGGTTGGCTGTACGTCCTTGCGTGCATGGCGTGCCTTTGATGCGGCGGACTGCAGGCAAGACGTGATCAGTTACACCGCGGACTATACTGCTCGTTTGGCCAACGTACTGCTCGTGCACTTGGGATTCCCACCTGTCTTGCTTGCAGGTCCTATTACGACACCACTGAAGATCTGCAAGGTGCGTGCTCATCTTCCCTTAGTTCCAGTCCACATGTTGCGCCGTACGCTGTGCATGTTACGGCGCACGTCGTACGGCATCAAGCTGCACGGCGCTCGACGGTCATTTCACCTGTTGCCCCTTTAACCAAGTGCGTTGTGCGACTGATAGAGAGGAGACGTGCGCGCATGTCCCTGGGCACACCGCACGCATTCGTGAGCCTGCCTGTTGCTTGAACCTGACGCGATTGCAAGCCGCTGCTTGCCCGCAGGCGCCGTGTGCAAGTACTACGACCTGCTGTGCGTGTCGCTCCGGTCGGCGGTGTACCCCCTGGCATTGCGGCAGGTGCCGGGATTCATGTGGGAGGACATGTTCACGGGTGCGTACGTGGCAAGCCGCAATCAGTACCGTACGTATGCCCTTGCCGTGTTCTGGCATGCTCAGAGCTCGCAGGGTGAGCAGCATGGGTCCTGCGCTTGCCGTAGCTAGGTTCGCCCCAATGCGCCTTCAGTGTTCGCTTGCTCGTCGCCTTACCTGCTTCTTGCGGCCGCCTTTATGGGCAGTGCCTCATTCCGCCCCCTCTGTGTCCCTGCCCTGCCCCGCCCACGCCCACTCTGCTGTTCCTGCCTCTGTCCCAGTCCCTGCGTCCCCTCCTTACCGCGAACGTCTCTCCATCCCCCCCGCCCCTTTAGACATCCACCTTGGCGACCAGGGCCACAAGGTGGTGTCCGACCTGGTGGTGCACGCCCTGCAGCAGCAGCTGGTGGGGCTGGTGCTGCAGCCGTGGAGCGCGGAGGAGGCGGCGGCGCTGGGGGAGCAGATGATGCCGCCCATGCACGAGGGTGCGGGGCACCTGGGGTGTGGGGTACGGGAGGGTATTAATGTGTCGCTGGGTGCCACCACGGGGCTCGATCCGCTTAGTCGATACGCAATGCTACACTTTCTACCGTCAGCCAGGCATCCTCGTATGCGGCTATGACACCCGACGCCCCGCCTGGCCACAGGCAACTACCCACCCACCAGCCCCATGTGCATGTCGGGGGAAAGCCTCAAGTCCCTGGTGGTCAGTTCCCAAGGCTGGGAGTGGCGGGACGAGGGCCGCCCCGGCAAGCCCAAGGTGGGCTACGTGGCCAGGTCCCCAGGGGCGGTGCTGCGGCTGCGGGTGGACACGGACCGCAGCGGCGACTCGTCGGGCGCGGGGGGCGCCACCGTACCCGTGTACCTGCAGCACCTGTGCAGCTACGAGCACATGGGCAAGGCGAGGATCAGGTGGGTCCGTGAGCAACTGGGCGGCAGGGGTGCGCCCTCCTGCCAAGTAGCCAGGCGGCATGCACGCGCGTAGTACTGTGTCGTCGGATTGGTGGCACTGCGACGCTCCGCCAAGCTGGGCCCTCTTGCCATGTACAGTACCATGCCTGCCACAAGACCCCCGTCACATGCAGCTGTCTAGCAGAACCACTCCTGGCACCATCCGAACAGCTTCCGCACCCTGAACTTTTGCAAACGTGCTCCGCCCCTTTTCACATTGCCCTGTGTGCCTCCCTGCCTGTGTGCAGCTGCGTGTCCGGCTGCCAGTGCAAGGACGCGGTGTCGGACGCCCACATCACGGAGCGCGTGTCGCAGATCTACATGACGCAGCTCACGGTGTCGCAGCACAAGCAGTGCGAGATAGAGGTCACGGTGAGCGGGCGGCGCAACGCTGTGCAACAAGTGCTGCCCCCCATGCAAGTGACTGGACGTACGACGTTAGAGGCGTCGTGATCTTTGCTTCGCCAGAGCGGGGAAGAAGCGTGGCCCAGGCCAGCTGGGTCAACACGCTGCACATCGTCTGGTTCCTTGGCTTTGGCCTTTGCCTCCTTCCGTCCGCCACGACGTGGGGGCTGTGTTTGTACGACACGTCTGCCACGGGTACAGCACCAACACCGCTGCTGTGCTGTGTGCATGATGACACGCATGGCTTGTGGATGACCCTTCTGTTGTAGGTCCTGCCAGAAACAAGCTCTGGAAAAAATAAGTACAAGGTGCGCTGATGCCACCCAGGCGGGAATATCTTAGCAGAGCCGCCCCACATGCTGCTACATGCAAGCAATTATCACTCGTGTACACTCCGCTTTGAAGCTGCAGCATTCATTGGCAGCGACCCGCGGGTCAGCTCCTGCACCAATCCGAGGCTCAAGTGTTGCGCTACGCTGGCCATGCTGCGCTGCAGGTCACAGGCATTGTGGTGTCCGACCGGGCCGGGGCCAACAGCGACAACGACAATGTCCTCAAGGACGGCATCCACTTTGGCGTGCAGGAGCACCTGGACAACGCCAACCAGGTGCGTGCGTGCGTGAGAGGGCCGTGCCTCGATCGTCGCAAGCCTCCCGATTGTACATCGGCAACAAGACGTTGTCGCGCCCCGTTCAAGTGTTGCCGGGTGCAGAACCACCACACAGCACAGCACACGGGTTCCTCGCGCTTTACGCGTACCACACAGCACAGCGTCAAGTACACAGCGTTACATGCAACCCGGCCGTGCGCGCAAATCGGCCCAGCTGACTCGCAATCCTCCGCTGCATTGTCACCCTACTCCTCTGGCTCGCAGGTTGTCATATCCAAGGCGGGAACTCCAGCAGCATAGCAAGTGACGCGGCCCTGGTTGGGAGGGGCTGGGCCTCGCTGGCAAATCGGCGGCCATCGAGCAGGCTTCTCCTTGTGCGCCCAAGTGCCCGCTGCTGTGCGGCCTGCACGCGTGGTGAGGCTGTGTACACCAAGCAGCGCCTGGCCAGTTTGCCGTACGGCAAATATGTCGGCGGCTGCTACACGTGACGCATGCGTGACGCACGAAATGCATGCACTTGTACGGTGTTGACGTTGCTTCAAGCCTGTACCTCAGCGTTGGGTCATTCCTATGAGCGGTTTACGCGCCCCTTCATCCCATGGCAGTAGTATACGTACCAGTCTAATACCAAAGCCGTGACGTTGCAGTAGTATGCGTATGAACTGCGCGGAAGCGCGCACTTGCACGCAGGGCAGATCCCCTGCCTAGACCTGGTCGAATCTAGCTGAGGAGCAGGCCTGGTGCTGACGTTGCAGCACGATTTACGTGTTTCTTGTTGGTCTGCCCCAGTATGTGGTACTTGCTCATTCTGCTTGGTTTGGTGTACGAGCAGGGGTTCGGTTTGTTGCCACTTGTGGAAGTTGGCATGTGTGGATGGAGTGCAGCACAGTGTTAGGGTAGAACGGCGGATCCTGCCCCCTCATGGTGACAAGCACGTTGGCCCTCGCCCCTCGGCCACGTTATGTGAAGACGCTGGCCGCTCAAGCACATGTTGCTTCCCTGCTTCCCTGGCGCGGCTGGCGGGCCTTCGATTCTTGCTTGCCTCGTCCTCAGCGTGCAGGTACTGGGGTGGTATGCACGCACAGCTGTGCTCTGCTTACTATGAGCGGCTGGAAATGACATTTCTGCCCTACACTCTGCAGCACCCGTATATGCACTATGGTGTGATGCTCATGAAAGTAACACGACGAGTCTGGTAGCTGCTCTACTCACGGATGATGTGTGGCGGACACCTTGCCTGGGCACGCTTAACCACGTGAGTGCATGTCAGAGCAGGGGTCCCCTGTGTCAGAGGTTACCAACGTACTGTCCGCTGGGGAAGCTCCCTGCTGTGTCCATGCTCCCTTCTAAGGTGATCTCTGCTATCTCATGTACACCACGGTCAAAGCACGAATACGGCGCCTACGCATGGCCTTCTTGGTATTGGCTCGAAGGTTTTCCTCTGGGCAGCAACCGGCCTCCTAGGGCTAGCCATGGATCCGCACTTCCACACCTGTACATGCGTACGACGCTTCTCGGTGCCCTGCCCAGGCCCCGCGCAGAGTACCTGTACTGCAAATTAATTTAACACAAAGCGAGGTACAGGCAGTGAGGAATGCTGACTGGGAATTGCCACCGCTGCATTCGGACCTGTTGCTGCACAGTCTCTCTAAGCAGACAGCTGCACCACATGTATGGACCAGATTTGCTTATACCTGCGGCAGGCTCAAGTTAGGTGCTGTGCAGGCTACCGCAATATCCGCTTCGCGTGACACACCGACAGCTGTTGCCCCTCTTCTGCGCCCGAGCAACCATGCTTCATACGGGGCAGTGTAGCTCAAGATGATGTTGCCAAAGTAATGGATAGGCGCTTGAAAAGTGCTTTCAGCCGACCGATGCGCGGCTGCATCGGACACCGGCGCAGCCCCACAAGTTTGCTTTCCCTGAAGACCTTACTATGCATAACGACAGTACTGCTGATCGGCCACTTGGGCTGGTCGACTGCTTTTAAGACGCCTGTGCCGGATGACCCCAACCGGACACGAGTTCGAACTGAGCTGTCGTGGGACTGGGCCCACACCTGGTGGGTCTGTGTTAGCGCTCTTGGCGGAGGAGCTTCCTACGTCGTCGGGTACTTGCCACTCCGACCACAGTTGTCGGCCCTAATAAGGAGCCCCTAGCATGAATTAGGGCTGCAGCAGATGTTGGCTGTGGTGCTCCGTGCACCCGGCACACCCATGCCCACACCCATCCTGGCGGCCTGGCTGATGTTGCTGTCTGCATGCGGCGCACCATAACGGGCGCACACACTCTGGCACGCCTCGGCAGGAAGGTTAACCTTGGCCAGGCCCAGTTCCTACCACGCCACTCTGCGGGACTTCCCTGGGCATGATTCAGGCCTTCGCTCGTGCCTTGCATGCGCCACAATGGCTCCTAGAAACAGCCATGTTATGCTCACTGGCTGCACCCGGATCCTGACGGCACTTCATGTGGTCCAGGTCTGTGGTCGACGTCAACAAGCAGCCGCTGTCACAGACCTTGTCCAGCGAGCTAGGCCGGTACCGCTTCACGCTGCCCCTCACGGGGCTGAAGCGGGGGCTGTCGTACGTGGGCCCCGCCGTGCGGCTGAGGCACCTGCTGGGCCGGATGGCACGCGCCAGGAACGGGACCACCTTCAACGTGGGGGTGGTGGGCGGAAGGTGGGACGAAGGATGGCCTGTGCTTCTGCTTGCCAGTCCCGTGGTGAACCTTTCATCGGGTGTCGTTCATGCATCATCATAGAGGACGCTTGCACCTTCACTCTGGAGTGCTTCATCCTGCGGAGCGTTTCAACGTACCATGCCGCCATGCATGCGTGCCCCTTTGTTGCCTGCCTGCCCACCACCTGCGTAGTGAGCCGGCAAGACACTGACCGCCTTTGCAGATCGCCACACGTGCCCACGTGTGCTTCTACTGTTGTCCGCACCTTGACACGACAGTCCTGCATACGCCCTGGACCCCCGCCCTTGTTGTCGCAGCATCACGTGGGGCCAGGGCGCCAGCCAGCGCGGCGTCACGGACTGGTTTCCCCTGGTGGCCAACTGGATGGTGGGTGCAGGCTCCGGATGGGAAAAGGGTGGCACAGTAAGGCAAGGGGAGGTGCGGGTTGAATGTGGTCAGGCTGGGCCCTGTTGTCGGCTGGGGCGCCTGAGCTTGGGCCAATTCGTTGTGGACTCTATTGGGCTGCACTGTACCGAGCTTCCACTGGCTAATGCGTCTGGTTTGGGCGGCTGCCAGCTTGATTATATCGCTTCACCTAGGCTGGGCTCGGTTGGGTTGGGTTGGTGCCTATACAGGATCTCAGCTGGTTGCGTGTGCAGCGTCCTGTACACGCATGCTGCGCTCGCCCAACCCTCCTCGCGCCTTCCCCTCCCCTGCGGCCGCCCCTCGCCACCCAGATGTCCGCCTTCCCCGGCGCCACCGTTCGTGCGCGCAACGGCTGCACCCCCGGCGTACCCTCCTCCTACATGGTCATGTGCCTGGAGCTGAGCGTGGACCCGGACGTGGACCTGGTGTTCGTGGAGTACACGCTCAAGTGAGCAGGGGCAGGGGCAGGGATTGTGTCTTAGCAGGCAATACACACAGCGTCGGACATGGATATGTTGATCGTGGAGTACACGCTGAAGTGAGGGAAGAGGCAGAGTGTTGGCTACGCTTACTACGGCAATCCACGAGCGACATTGCCATGACATCAGGTGCGTTGACGGGCCGTGGAGCTCCCGTTGGGCGGAAGTGGGGGCCTTGTGGGGCAGCAGGCGAGGGAGAGCACGGGGGCCGGACGCAGAGGGATGGAAGAAAGAGGGGCGACGGGATAGGGACGGGCACTCATGGCCATTAACCCATCCCCTTGGTGCCGGCGGCACGAGGAGCACATGATCATGACAACCGCGCAGCTGGGTGACCCGGGCGCGCATCGACCTATCAGGGCTCAACCTTGGCCCTCCCCCATCCGCCCAGCGACGGCATGGACGACCGCATCGTGAACAACCGCGTGCTGCGGAGCACGGAGCGCCTGCTGCGCCGCCTGCTGGCGTTACGCCGCCGCCCCGCAGTGGTGCTGGTGCACGTGCCAGCACACGGCATCGCGGAGTACCCGCCAGGACACCCAAAGAACCCTAAGAAGGACTTGTACAGGTGGGTTGATGGGGCAGGCTGGGGGCTTGGGGTGCTGTAGACGATGCATGGGGCAGGCTGGGGTCCAACACTCTGCCCGGGTGGTAGCGTCTGCACATGCGAACCGTTGATGAGGGGCAGGCCGGAACAGCGTCATAGGTGCCGCAAGAGTACATGCGCGGCACGTGCGCGTGCACGTGCTGCGCATCAGCACATTCATCCGCGTGCTAGGTGCTTTAGGAGAGCTTGCCCTTGTTGTCAAGCTGATGGAAATCCATATGATAAACGAGTCCAAAACCACTCTGGCACTGCCGTCTTTTTCCGTGCCGGCGCTTGCCCCTTCCTGGTTGCCAACGTGGCGCTGCGTTGATGCCTCCTGCTTGTTACTACTGCTGCGCCCATGTGCAGGCCTTATTACGATACCACTGAGGACCTCCAGGGTGCGTGGCTGGTGCAGTGCGGCTGTGGCTGGGGGGCTCAAGGATGTACGCGGCTCGTGTGGCTAAGGCACACAGGGGCGGACAGTGAGCAAGCGGGGCCGAACAACACAGGCGACTGCACGCATTCGTGAGCCTGCCGATTGCTTGAATCTGAAGCCGTTGCACAATCCACTGCTTACTCGCAGGCGCCGTGTGCAAGTACTACGACCTGCTGTGCGTGTCGCTCCGGTCGGCGGTGTACCCCCTGGCACTGCGGCAGGTGCCGGGGTTCATGTGGGAGGACATGATGGCAGGTGTGGATGTGCAGCGCTTGGCGCAAAGCGTGGGCATGTAATACAGAGGCATTCTTGGTACAAAGGCAGGGTGCGACACGTGGCTAGCAGCTATGATTGTACTATTACTATAGCCACATCGCGTCAAATGCATAACACCATATTTTGCAGCACAGGAATACGTTACCTAGCCTTGCGGCTGCAAGGGCTCGCTGTCGGTTCTGGTTAGGGTAGCCACAAGCTCCCAGGCTCTAATGCAGCTGGACTGCTGGAGCGGGGGTAACGCTGGGGAGTAGCATAGCGTACAACCCCACCTCGCTCATCCTGAAGGTGAGGGGCGACTTCAAATGCAACCTTACAAAGCTGCTTCCAGTTAAGACGATGCCCATGCCCGCGCGCCTGACCCCGGTCCCACGCAGACTTCCACCTTGGCGACCAGGGCCACAAGGTGGTGTCCGACCTGGTGGTGCACGCCCTGCAGCAGCAGCTGGTTGGGCTGGTGCTGCAGCCGTGGAGCGCGGAGGAGGCGGCGGCGCTGGGGGAGCAGATGATGCCGCCCATGCACGAGGGTGCGGGGCCCCTGGGGTGTGGGGTAAAAGAAACATGCTGACGTGCTGAGCAAACTTTTGCTGCGCAACTCGCTATGGGTCCGGCAGCATATGACCCAGGGGTGTCATCATGTACGGCATTCGTCACGCCCACTGTGCCCTGGTCAGCTGCTGGCCTGTGTTGGGAGACGTTGCCCTGGTGTCAACTGGACCAACGTGCGGAGCAGGCTGGCACCACAGCACGATGTTGCTCCACGACTGTGCCGCACCAAGTGCCAGCATATCACTCTATATCCCCCCCCCGGTACCCTTATTTGCTCGTCGCAGGCAACTACCCGCCCACCAGTCCGATGTGTGTAACGGGAGACAACCTCAGGTGCGGCAGTGCTGTTTATCCGCATCGCCCTGCGTGTGGCCTCTACGACCTGCATTACCTCCTTAGGCTGTGTTCCCTGGACCAGCACGCGCACTTGAATGCGGCTGAAGATCGACTGCCCACACCCTCACGCGGCCCGTTTCTGAGGCAACGACGTGCCGCCAATCAACACCCCGCATCTGCACCCCTCCTCTCCTCTCCCACAGGTCCCTGGTGGTCAGTTCCCAAGGCTGGGAGTGGCGGGACGAGGGCCGGCCCGGCAAGCCCAAGGTGGGCTACGTGGCCAGGTCCCCAGGGGCGGTGCTGCGGCTGCGGGTGGACACGGACCGCAGCGGCGACTCGTCGGGCGCGGGGGGCGCCACCGTGCCCGTGTACCTGCAGCACCTGTGCAGCTACGAGCACATGGGCAAGGCAAGGATCAGGTGGGAGCGTGCAACGAGCGACGCGCGTGTCGCGAGGCTATGCGTTTATGGCAATACTGCTACGTGCGTGTTGGCTCTGCACTACCCCACAGCTACTTCGACGGTCTGCCGCCCCAACTTCCGCCGGCCTTGCTGTCTGCACGAAGAGCCGAAAAACAGGCAGCTAGTTGCACTGATGCAGTTTGCACGTGTGCCTCACGCTGCCTTACCTGTTTTCTGCAAGCTGCTCTGCTTTGTCCCGTCTGCCCACGTCCGCTCATTCAGTCCTGCCTGCCCCGCTGCAGCTGCGTGTCCGGCTGCCAGTGCGGGGACGTGGTGTCGGACGCCCACATCACGGAGCGCGTGTCGCAGATCTACATGACGCAGCTCACGGTGTCGCAGCACAAGCAGTGCGAGATAGAGGTCACGGTGAGCGGGCGGCGGTGTTGGGGCAGTAAAATGGTCGTGTGCCACGTGCATGCTTTGTCATCATGGGGACCGGTGGCGCACCAGGCGCAGCAGCCGCATGGTGTAAGCTGGAGGGCCCAGCGGTTCTCATCGATCTTGGACCAGTCTATGTCACGCGGATCTATGCAATGTGGGGAGGGGCCGCCATGTGTACTTGTCCCGCGCGCTGGTGGGCTCACTCAGGGTACGTTTCTTCAGGTCACGACATGTTGCGCATTTGCACGTACAGGTCCTGCCCGAGACAAGTTCCGGCGAGTACAAGTTCAAGGTGAGGGGGCCTTGGCTCATGCACACTGGAGCAACAGACGCTTTCATGTAGGACTCAGCGTTGGCACACTCAGGACAGCTAGGACATGTGGTTTCTTTAGCCTCTCAGGCCCAACCGGTAGCTTGGCAGCTTCTCCCACGGCATCTACTTGACAAGGCGACGCGTTCCAGCCAGGTTGCACCCGTGTCAGCTGCAGACACGCATCTTGAGCCATACAAGCGGCCCATTTCGCTCTCCAGGTGACGGGCATCGTGGTGTCCGACAAGGCGGGCGCACCAGACAACGGGAACGTCCTCGTGAACGGGGCGCACTTCGGCATTCAGCAGCACGTGGACAGCGCGCAACAAGTGGGTTACCAACGCCGGGCTCACGTGCCAGTTCACCATACACATCTACTAGCTAGCAGACTGTCACATTGCAGTGCGCCATGATTTTGGCACAGCGTGCACAATTTGACCTCTGACGCGGGCTACGTTATGAAGCACCGTACACAGTACATACCCTAGAACCCTACACATGCGAGCTCAGCAGATTTGGGCCGTCGAGCCATTTCCAGTCCGTTATCAATACACCAAGTGCTGCAACTAATGAACGTCCTACGTCCACTTTGCCCACCGGATACAATGCAGCTTATCGTCGTGAAGGCGTCAGCACCATCGCCTTCAACAGCGCTGTGATGGAGGCGTGCCTTAACCGGCAGCAGTGCTCATGCAGGCAGCCTCGTACGGTACCGGGGCAAGACGTCAGTCCCACAACTGTAAAGGAACTATCTTCAAAATTATGTTCCCCCTCTTGCCCGACCACGAAGATGCCTCAACACATGGACGGCTGCTGCGGTACTTCGCATCCCAGCCGTATCCAGAGGAAAGCCATGTCACCGACCCGTTTGCACACCCTCCTTACCGAACACCAATCCTCGAGATCAACCAGCTCACCAGACACCACTGCCAGCAGTCCTAGCCCCCGCCCGCTGCCCGCCTCACTTCACATCTTGGCCTGCACCCCCGCTCCCGCCGCTGCCCTCCCCTGCACCGTCCCTGCCTCCGCCCCAGCTGCGCACCGCTCCTTGATCCACCGCACCACCTCCATAGTGCACTCCCTCCACTCAGGCCCATGCAACAGCTCATGATAACCCCCAGCCACTAGCCGGTACGTCTTGTCCCTGCTCGACACTCCCCCCGGGCCCTCCACAAACTTCCGCGACGCCGACACACTGGTGCACCTGTCCAGCTGCCCGTGGCACGCGTACACGGGCACCGTGATCTCCGGCGCCCGCCGGTTGACCTCTCCGCACGCCGCCAGGCACTGGTGGGCAGTCCGCGCCCGCACGGGGCCCACGTAGTTGAGCGGGTCCTCCACATACTCCTGAACGACCCGTGGGTCTTGGGACATGTCCTCCGGCCGTACGGCCGGCACCAGCGGCTTGCGGGGCACCAGAGAGGCCAGCAGCCCGCCCATGGCGGCCTGGATCCTGGGGTGGGGGTCACAGGTGGGTGTGTGGGGGCAGGCAGGGGCAAGGAGGAAGAAGTGCCGGTCAGTGAGTGGGGTCAGTGGTAGACAGCGCCAGGGTGTTGAAGGAGGTGGGCGTAGGTGTGCTGCATAGCATCTGTGGTGTTCATCAGGTGCGTGCCGATGACTGGCTGCATTCAGCGCCGAGGGCCGACAGCAGCTGCTTCGTGGACCAGTGGCATAGGCAGTAGGCAGACGTCTGCATGACAGCATCACGCCGATGGCTTCAAGCCCTTGCTTGCCTGTTACACCCGCAATGAGTTCCTTCTCAGCGACTGCCAACTCCCGCGGGCAAGCGTAAGTGCCAGCGCAGGCCCCTGGTGCCCACACAGTGTACATACGTGTTGATGTCCACCCGCTGACAACGCACCTGAGCAACAGCGTCCACTCCACGCCCATGAGCGCCGAGTGCAGCACCAGGCCACGTGCTGGGGGCGGGGGCGTGCGCAGCATGGACAGCGAGCACACCAGGGCCCCCGTGCTGTGGCCCATGAGGAACAGCGGTGAGGCAGGCTGCGCCGGCGCAGAGGGTGGTGCGGCGGAGCCCTGCCCAGCCACCTTCTCCTTCTGCTCCTCTTGGTTGACAAACTCAACGAACGACATCAGGTCGTCGACCTGTGTCCATTGGTATGGGAAGACGTATATGTCAGCACTGCGCAGTGTGAGGGATGGTGGGACCCCAGGGACAGAGCGGTGCTCGGCGGGCTTTTGCGTGCACGTTAGGGACTAGGCATGCTACTGCACAATTTTCACCCTGGTCATGGCACTGCCGTACCTCTGCACGGCTGCGCAACCCATGAACTAACAGCGAAAGCCGAGAGGTCACCGAATGTGTCTTACATCGCAGGACATTGTCAATGCTGCAACTTGCCAGGTGGGTATAGCTGTGGATGTACGACCTGTCGTCAGGGCCTGTCGGCTCCGACTTGCCGTGCCCGTGTACGTCGAACGTGTGCACAGCTAGGCCGTTCTCCGCCAGCAGGCGACACACTGATGGAAGTCAGGGGCAATGGTGAACGCCACTCAGGGAGCAGGTTGCCAAGGGGCCTGGGCGGCTGGGCCGAAGGCCGCCCGCATCAGGTGCTGGGTTCAGGAAGGTTGGCACTGCTGACGTGTCTAGTGCAGCGGTTTGATGCTCGTGCATTTGCGCACGGAATGGCGTGAAGTGGGTCGAGCACCTTTATCATATCTGCCGCTGTGCTCCGATAAGCCATGGTGTAGAACCACGGTTGCAACGCGGCCCTTCGGCTTGTAATGGGCGGTATGCAGCCTTTGCCCCCGGCCGTTTACGAAGCTGGACGTTGTCACAGCTACCAGAGCCATGTGTGTTGCTACGCAGTCAGCTGGGTGACCGTACTTTGGCGTGACCTTACGCCTCCCGAAAGCCGCGAGTGTTGCACCTATCGTCAAGCGGGCGAGGTTGAGGCAGGATGGTCTCAGGACTGCCGGGGTGATCAAGGAGTATGAAAAGGAGATCGGCAGTGTTTGCTGGCAAATAGATTGCAGCGAGGGGCTTTCACGTGACGTCCCGCATGGCGATTCGGCAATGCGCTTTAGGAACCTTTTCAGGGCCAGCGCACGCAATAGCTAGTATTATACACCATGTGAAGGGGAAAGTATATTGCCCTAGCAATACGTCAACCCTAGGAGAGCCCCTGTAACCCGTCTTTTCCAACAGCTTGCTGCGAAGACGGGAGCGGAACGCCGAAATGGGAACCAGTGACTTTCTGGGCTGGGATGCTTTTGGGGACGCTTTCGTTTTTGGAGACCCAGGTACGCTATGTGAAGCGGGCTGTCGCCTAACAACTTGGCATCCCCGCGGCGCCTTTCGGTCGTTGATAGTCCGATAGCCTGCATGTACCTGCCTTGACCTGATTGATGCTCAGAAGCTTTGCTGTGTGTCCATACGGCCGTGGCTCACACTCCGCGTTGGACGCGGACTGCCCGACTCCGAAGGCCTTCCGTTGTTCCAGCGCGTCCCCGGCCCTTATCTTCGCTCCCTAAACCCAGGAACGGACACTGGGAGCGATGCATCTAAAGGCACATTGCCTGCGGCGAAAGCTGCCCAGGCGGCCCCACCGCCCACGTTCCTGTTCCCTGTCCGCAAGCAAGCTTCAAAAGCCAGCAGCAAGCACTCCATAGACGAAGGCGCTCAGGCGCTTGCTGCACCTTTGTTGGAGCTGGATGCTCTGGGGGCCGGCGCAGATGGCGCAGGTGAGCGGCGTTCACTGCGTCTGGTGCAGTCGGGTGTGTTGGGGTGAGTGTGCAAAGGCCCCCAGCAAGGACACCAAAGGGAGGGCTCCTTACAACAAGCAGCATGGTGACGGTTGGACATGCAGGCATGCAAGATGACATGTCGTGGTGAGGGCTGCACCAGGTGACATCCAGGGCAAAGCCAGTCTACCGGGCATGAGGGCAGGTTGGGTCAACCCTGTGTCCGGTCCCCGCATGGCCTTGTCGGCTGTTGCCAGCGGTGCCAAGCAGCGGCCCACCTCACCGACTCGATGCATTTTCTCCCATCTACACACCCGGGGTCAGCCAAAGTACACACTGCTCCCACGCCACCAGCCCAGCACCGCAACGCTCTTCCCTGCCGGCACACCCTCCATCTACACAGCCCGAGCCCCTGTTAACAATCACGGCCCTGCCGCGCCTGCCTCCAACACCACCACCAGGTTTGCAGCACCCAAGAGGCACCAGGGACGGAACCCAAAATCCAGACTCCACTTTGGCCGACACCACGCGCAAACCAGCCTCCACGCGCGAGGGGCAACAGCCCCCGGCCAGCAAAAAGGCTCAGACCTCGGACGCAGAGGACCGCTACCGCCAACCGTCCCTCGACACGGCCCACCCGCACACGTCACGCGACCAGCATCAGCAGCAGCAACACCCCACTCCCCTGTCACCCTCCGCACGCGGGGGCCGCAGCTTCAGCGGCGGCTCAGCCTTCCGCTCCCTCAACAGCACGGCGCCGTCACAGGGCCTGCGAAGCGGCGGCAGCTGCAGCGGCGGCGGCGGTGCTCTCTGCCACACCATGAGCCTGCGAGAGGCCGCTGCCGGCCATGCCCCCGCGGGCACGGGCTCGTGCTCCGGCCCTGTCAGCGGGCAGCAGCACACGTGCCCGCTGTCAGGCCACGCGGCGTGGCACGGTACGGAGTGGTGGAGGCGGTTCTCGTCGTCACGGCTGAACGAGCTGGCGCAGGAGGAGCCGGACCCGCACTCGCCGGAGATGCGGCGGGTGCCCTTCACGGGCGGCGCCTCGCCCATGTGCGCGCTGGTGCACGGGGAGGAGCGGCAGGAGGCGACCTCTACCAGCGCGTGAGGGGCACTTGTGGAGGCGGGCAAAAGGGACATGGCGCACAAGCGGATGGTGGAGGCGGTTGTCTGGGCTGGGGCTGGTGGTGGGGGCGTGAGTGGACGGAGCAGGTATGCAGTCCGGGTATCATGCTGTATGATCCTGGTGGGCGCATGGCATTGGTGGATGTCGGTGCATTGGTCGGTGCCCGTGTATGAAAATGAACACCCGGAGTAAGTGAGTGTAGTTGGTACCTAGGCACACTAAGGCCACACCACCACTCGCCATGTATAGCGTGTGGTAGGTAGCATACACGGCAAAGGGCCTGCGAAGCCCAGTGGATGGCGTGGATACAAGAGGAGATATAATGTTGCCATCTGCAGCAGGTTTTTTGCATAAAGGCTACAAGGAAGTACATGTGTGAAGCAGGGTGAGGGCAGCAACGCCCAGGCAAGCCTGTTCGGCTGTGTGGTCCATCAAGAAGCATCTGCGGGCACCGCGGTTGCAACGTGAGTCCGCATGTGACGAAGGACGAGGAGCCAGTTGTTGTCGTCTGCCCAGACATGAAGAGCAAGTCATGGTGAACTGATGGTGGTGTGCTGAGGGGCCGCCGGAGCCACCCTCCGCCTGGCGCAGCACTGTGTGCGCCAGGCCTGTGTCCGTAATTTGTCCGCGCGCTCATTGCAGCTCAGTAGTTTTGCTGCAGGTTTTGGCATAACGGCATGAGTTTCCCTGCGACGAAGCGATGTTTGTCGTTGTGGTGCATGCGCCCAGGTGCTGCCGAGGCGTGCGTCCCCATGCACAATGGCGTACAAACCCAACGCCTTGTCGCCATTACTACTCCATACATATTCATATATTCACGTGCATGATACCCCCATCCTATGTAACATACCCACGGCCGTACCGAGCAAGCACCATGGCACATTCCGTGCGTGTGTCACACCTGCCTGGCGCTGGTCCACGTGCGCGCTACACAGAGACCATCCAAAGGCCAGGGCTGCGGCAGCGAGCTTATCAGGATGTGAAAACGCAAGCTATCGGGAATGGGGAGCAAGTAGAGGTTCGCGGCTCCGCGACAGCGGAGGGATGTTTCTCTTCAACTTTGTCGGTAAGTTCTATAAGTTGCGCTTCAACACAACAGGGAACTTAAACATTGCAATTCATTTAAGCATTCGATGCTTTTCGGCGAGGCAGGTGGCGGGCAGGAGATGCCTGGTCCTTGGAGCGTGCGCTTCTATGCTTGCGCCTGCGCTTGCTCGGGCCGCGACGCTCCAAGACGTCACGCCTGCAGTCGCGCCAGCTGGGACATTGCCCCCTAGGTGCGAGCCGATCACGCAAATGGCGTGCGGCCCTCTTCCTGTGTCAAGCCACTGCTGCAGATACCTACAATCACAGCTTACCCTTTTGTGCGTGTCAAGATACTAAGGTAGCGCGAAAACGTAAAGAGCCACAAACTTGGCACGGTATCGAAATAGGGAGGCCGTCCCGCGGGTCAGCACGTCGGCATCAGCAACACAGTTGCAATGCGTCCGGGCCCCCATAGCAGAGACAGTAGGGAAAGGGGTGCATTGTGGGAATTTGTGAAGAAGCGCGCATGCAGCTGGACTGGCGACCCGCGAAAGCATGTTCCGCGTGCGCCACTATTGAACAAGCAAGGACCCAGGTGGCCCTGACCAAGACAGCCCTGCATCACCCGAGTTCCTTGGTGCCCCTCCCCTGGGTGCCCCCTTTGACTGCTTGCAGGGAGGCCGCCGTCATCTCTGTCTTCGAGCGCAACACATACTCCGTCACCAACATCTTTGACGTGACGCTGCAGGCAAGCATTGGGTCTCCTCGGCGGGCGGTGGATGCACACTGTCCTTCAGACCTTCGACCGCTAAGGCTGTAGCACGCTAGCAGCAGCTGGCGAGGTGCAGTGACAAATCAGCAGATGCAGATGAGCGGGCTCTTGACACTTTTTGACAGAGCCATGCGATACCTGTGCACCCACACCGACCCACATGAGTGCAGGGCAAATGCAGATGAGCGGGCTCTTGACACTTTTTGACAGAGCCATGCGATGCCTGTGCACCCACACCGACCCACATGAGTGCAGGGCCGAGTGCCCACCACTCCCGAGGTGGACGTGCCGGAGGGCAACGGCACAGGTGAGCGGGGGCTGCGGGTAGGGAAAGCAGTGCGGTACGGCAGTGGCGTTGGCCGGGATGGGGAAGGGCAGTGAACAGGCGGCAGGGGCGTGTCCTGGCCTGTCTCCACTACCTGCCGGCAGCATCCTCGGCATGTCCTCGAGGGTCCATGGCAGCCGTGGAGCGGGCGCTCTCCTGGTGGCGCCACGTATGTGCGGCACCGGCACCATGCTCCTGGTGCTAGCCGTCGCACCCGTAGGGCGCCTTGAAACGCCTATATGGCGGTTGTCGGTCGGCCGACGGTCGGGAAGGTTTTGGGGGCACGTGCTTGTGTGTCCCGCGCTCCAGCCCCCTCCTGCCCAGGCCTCAACCAACATGTCGGCGCGCTGCCACGTGTGCGTCCTGCCACGTGTGCAGGCTTCATCTGGGACGATCAGGGCCACGTGGTCACCAACTACCACGTGCTGCTGAGCTCCCTTAAGGGCCTGGGCGCGGCGGCGGCAGACCCCACGGCGGGGGGCACCAAGGCGCCGCCTCGAATCGCCAAGGTGCGCTGCTGTGCCGCACAAAACGGCTCTTTGCTACACCGTTAAGCACGACGTTGCTTGTGCGGTACGGCCTAATGCTACACCATGCATTGAGCCGTGCCTGGTGCCGAGGCCGGGGTGTTGTGGCCCACCGGCACAACCCAACCAGCTCTCATCTCCCGCCCTGGATGTGTGCGCCCTCTGCAGCTCCTCATTGCAATGCACTGTCTACCCAGGTACCCAGCCCCCTGCTCCCTGCCCCACAACTGCTGTGCCCCAAGTGGCCGTTCTGGGTCCCGACGTCGGACTTGCTGCGTCGGCACCCACCAGTAAACCAAGCCACAAGGCACCTGCAGTACTCCGCCCACCTGACCTACTGTGCTGGCTCCCCAGGTGACGGTGCTGGGCCCCGACGGAGTGGAGCAGACGTTCGACGGGCTGCTGGTGGGCGCCGACAGGGCGAGGGACCTGGCGGTGCTGCGGCTGGCCAACGCGCCCCGGGACAGGCTGCGGCCCGTGGCGCTTGGGGACAGCGGGGCGCTGCGGGTGGGGCAGCAGTGCTTCGCCATCGGGTGAGGGCAGGAGCGGAGAAGGGGAAGGGGGAGTAGGAGCGGGGATGTGTCAAGGTCTTCCGGTGGGCAACTGGCCGGGTTGGGGTGTGCGAGGAGCGGGTGAAGGTGAGTGGGTGGGTTGAAGGGCGTTGTCTCGTTGGTATGATGTACGGATGGACGAAAACTTTGTGCCGGCGTTTGTGAGCACGGGCACAGCGTGGGAAGGCACATGTCTCATGTACAGTGATCCCAGTCACAACAGTGTGCCTGTGCTGCTGGCGTTGGTGCAGGAACCCCTTCGGCTTTGGGCACACGTTGACTAGCGGTGAGATGATGTGCTGCCACGTGACGTGGCGGCGGTGCAAAAGCAGTGCCTTGCAGTGCATCACGGCCCAGCTGTACGAGTGTGCTTGGCTCTGCAGTGCAGCTGCGCAATGCTCTCTCTGCCCAAATTCGGTCAAGATTGCCGCTTAAGCACGTGTACCTTTGGCACGCAGTTTTTGTCCTACCCGTGCCTCACCATGGCGCCGCCTCTGATCGGCTCTTGCCTTTCGTCGCTATCCTCCCCCCTTGGTTCCCCAGGCGTCATCAGTGCGCTGGACCGAGACATCCGCAGCCAGCTAGGCACTACCATCCCTGGAGGTATCCAGACAGGTGAGGTGAAGAGGCTCAGACCCATCCGGATGCACCACTGTGCAGTTCCTGTCTTGCAGGAACAGCGCCAGGCTCAGCTGGGGTCAGCCTGTGGAATGACGGTCTGAACTCCGCTCCACTGCCTGCCACGGCCCCCGCACGCCAGGCACCATCCCCCGTTATCCGTGCCCCACCTGCCCACTGTGTATACTAACTAACATTGCCAACCGTGCTTGCTGGCCGTACATGGTAACTGTCACACCCGTGGACTGTACGACTGCACGTACAACTCAGTTTGACGAATCCCTCAGGCTTACCAAATGGGGCCTTTTGTCTATGCTTTCCCCGCCACCCCATCCCACGACCAACCTCAGACGCCAGCATCAACCCCGGCAACTCCGGCGGGCCCCTGCTGGACAGCGCCGGCCGCGTCATCGGAGTCAACACCGCCATCTTCACACCCACAGGCTCCTCGGCAGGCGTCGGATTCGCCATCCCAATTGACACGGTACGGCACACCGCGGTACCTCTTAATTCTTGTTGCAACGAGTGCGCACACGATGCACGATGCCCACTGCGGATACTTCAGGCCACAGCGCTTCGCCGAGTCTGCTGCCATTTTTCACCCTCCGCGCGCAGGTCAAGCGTGTTGTGCCGCAGCTGATCACGTACGGCAAGGTCGTACAGCCCACGCTGGACGTGCAGATTGCCAGCGATGCCATCGCGCAGCGGCTCAAGGTGGGCCGCGGCGCGCTGGTGCAGGGCCTCACGGCGGGCGGCGCGGGGGACAAGGCGGGGCTGCTGCCCACGCGGAGGGGCCTGTCAGGCATTATCACAGGTGGGGCCGCAGGGCTTGGTGCCACGGGGCGTTGGGCCTGGCCGTCGGGGGGAGGCACATGTCCGACCTGGTAGAGGTTCTTGGTCCTGAGGTGTGGAGCCTAAGCCAGCTTCCAGTGGCCTCTCGGACCGGTGCTGGACAGTGCGTGTGCGTGTGCGCCGCGGCCAGACCGGAGCTACCTTCCGTTGCGTGCTGCGCTCCTGTCCATGGCCTACACACGCGGCAGCGCCGTTGGCCTTCTGGCATACAGGATGAGCTGCTTGGCCTTGCCGTGCCGTGCTGTACACCAGGAGACGTCATCCAGGCGGTCAACGGGCGGCCGGTCAACAGCGGGGGCGACCTGCTGGCGGCGCTGGGCGGCCTAGCGGTGGGGGAGGTGGTCAAGCTGCGCGTCATCCGCTCATCGGACCAGGTGCGCGCTTGAGCTGTCGCGGCGTGCCCACAGGGCTGGGCTGTTCGACTCGCCATACCGGTACACAGTTTGGGCTGCCGCTCTTGAGAGTACGTTCCTTGTAACCACTTCGACCAGCCGAGTAACAGGCGGGTCTTCCCGCGCAACCACCGCCGCAGGGGCTGCAAGAGCTGGAGCTGACCGCCACCCTGGCCCAGGAGAAGTGAGCGGGCGCTGTGTGTTAGGCGTGGGCTCCTGCGGGTTGCATCCAGGCACAAGCAATTGCCGTGGGGCACCCCCGAAGCCACAACCGTATTGGCTGACGCTGACTAAGTACCTTTCCGTACAGCGAGATTTGTGGAAACCCCGTGTCCCCAATGGCCGGGACCAGCTCTGTGTTTCGAGCGGGATGGGGCTGGGCTCTGGAAGGGGACCAAAACTGTAAAACCATACATACATAAGTGCACCGCCGGACAGTTGTGCATCGATGAGGGTGTGGTTGCTGAGGGATATCTTTGCAAGGGGAGCTCCTGTGCTGTGTCAGTCACCTGGCAGCGCGCGGGCGAGGAGGGATGCATGCACAGTCCGCCGGCCGCTGAGCAGCATACGGTGGTGGGCGCCATACAGGCCTGGCGACTGGCGCCGCTGTGCGGGATACGTATCGGGGCGGACAGCTGTGCGTGTGCGCGTTTGGTCAGTCGTGCATGGGTCCAGGGGAGCTCCCCTGCATGGGTCCCCTCGGCGTCTTGTCTGCGGCTGGACCGGTACGACTATGGCCTTCACTCCTTTGTAATGTGCATGCAGCTCAGCACTCTTTTTTTCCTGTGGAAAGGTTCTAATTTCGGTTGCAGCAGCTATCCTCCTGCTCAAAGGTTAGCACCCCGTCTGGGTTGCATGCACTGGGCTGCTGCACTTTGCAGGGTGATGCCCAGCAGGGGTCAGGGTGTCTGAAGTAAGTGACGCTGTTACGGCCTTCGCAATGAGGTCCATGCAGCGGGGAAGACTCCCCTGCTAAGCAGGCACTAGCAAATGCGGGGCCAGAACGGAACCCGGCCCTCCACCTGCCATCATTGCATCATAACAGAGCTACACGCGAAGTTTGATATGACATGAAACATATGATGCATCATGGTACTGATGCATGCATGCAACGCGCCAGGCAAGACACGCACAACACGCTCACCATGACAGGTAGCCTTACCGCACCGATTGGGTGCTCCGTGAAGCATATCACGAGGTCCAGCAGTTCGTGCAGTCCAGCAAGAACCGAACACCAGCGCTGAAGAAAGAAATTACCGAACCATGAGTACTGACTAAACGTCCAAAAGTACACAGTCTGACTGGCTTGACCCGCACATCCGTTCACCCCTAGAACCCTGGACCGCTGTCGCCCCACCGGGTCTTGGCGATGCCCCCCGCGCCTGCCATTCCATAAGAAACCACAAAGAACCACCCAGGAAGAGGATCACCTTGCAAGCTTAACACCTTGCCCTACAGCCAGACCAATGCCTTGCATATTGCATGCAGAAAGCATGGCCCCAGCGGCGTGTATTCCTGCAGGCTGCAACCTATCGCACCAGAAAAGCACAACCAACCCCAAAACAGCCTCGAGACCCCGATCAAACACTGCACACGCCATGCACAACCCCCGCGTAACTGCCATCCACGTCCCCATGCAGCGTCCCCCATGCGCCTGCCATCCACGCCAGCCCTGCTCAGAGTCTGCCCTGTGCATCCGCCCCAGGAGTCACCCAAGGCACCATACGCACGCATAAGAGGAGGCACACAGCACGCCGCTAACATGACACCCACGCAATTGGGGACACCTAAATGAAGCAGAAGCACTGCATATCACACGATTCGTACTACATGCAAGACACGATGTGCTAACACGGAGGCACCGGCCATCCGGGCCGCGACCTCAGTGCATCACCCGGGCCGCACACGCACAGCCACACTGCAGCGCCACCCTGCGATCAGTGCAGGCCGTGCAGTTGCTTCCCCGCAGGATGCAAAGCGGTACACGCGGTCACCTTCCTTCGGGGCTAAGCACAATAGTTGCGGACACCAAAAAGGAACCGCTGAGACCCTGAGAACAAGCTCGTTGCGCAGTGCACCTCAAAGCTCCTTCGCAACAACCTAAGCGGCATGTACGAATGCAAACCATGTCATATCGAGATGCTGTTGCATGCTGTCAACTATTTGCCATTTGCAGACTTCTCTCAGGATACGGTTCAATGTGGCATGGGAGTTCCCGTGACACCGTGCCACCCCCGGACCACCCAGATTCGTATGCCAGACCACATGACATGGCCGCACGCACCCGCCGGACAGCACACCACCACGTATAGCAGGTAATGCCCCCTGAACCCGTGCCCTGCGAACCCATACAACACTACCTTCGGCGTTATACAGAGCACCACCCGATACTGGTAGTAGCTAATGACCCGGCGCAGGTACCCTGGAGAGGTGCCCTGCCCCGCCGCAAGGCGACCATGGACACGTATTTGCCCGCACAGAGCCGACCACAAAGGGTGCATTTCCGGACTCGGGCTAAGCAGGGCTGCTAAGCAAGCGGCGCGCCGTGCTGCTAGCCGCCCTGCCACCACGCCAAGCCTGGCAAGAGCGCTGCGCTCTGTCGTGCCATGGCCCTCCCTGCTCACACGTGCCAAATACCGCAGCCCACCCCCGCAGCCGCTGCCTGCTCCCAGCAGCGAGCACCTGCCTCAACGGCCGGCGCGCACAGGAGGCTGGAGGCGTTTCGCTCCCCCACCACAAGGAAAAAGTGCTCCAGCAGCCAATGGCGAAGCACCAGCTACATTCTGCCGATAGAGCGGCTATGCGCTTAGCATGGCCCCGGCCTGAAGCGTGGCTCGCAGCTCGACCGTCCCCGCATGCGCAGCCCGAGGGCCATAACCCGCACCACCCCCAGCCTGTCCACTGCCACGCACCAGCTGCTCATTGCACCCCGCCAACATACCCGACCTGCTCCACACCACTCCCTCCTACATCCCCACTCTCCTCCCCTCCCTTCCTCCACGACCCCGCCTCCCCATCCTCCGCCCCCGCCTCTCCTTCCCCGTCCTCCTCCAGCTGCCCCAGCGGTCCGCCGGACAGAGGGGGCACCAGCGCCATCGTACCGCTGCTGACCGCCGCCTCCAGCGCCGCCAGCTTCTGGTCCAACCGCGCACTGATCTTCGCCAGCGCAGACCGTATCCCCTTGAAGCCCGGGCGCTCCTTGGGCTCAAAGCGCATGCACGCCTGGCCCACCTTGACCAGCGACTTGTTGATCCAGGACGGCCACTGCAGGCGCAGCGTGCCCGTCTTGACGCCCAGCAGCACCTGCCCCGCCTGCAGCCCCGCGTAGGGCCGCTGGCCCGTGCACATCTGCCACAGCAGCACGCCGAACGAGTACACGTCCTGCGGGGCAGGGCAGCCGGCGCACCACGGCGGGGGAGCGGGTTGGTCCTTGCGGAACGGACAGGTGGGAGCAAGGCGCACGCTGGTCCTGGCCCCCGTGATGCAGGACATACGTGCGTGCACATGGGGGCTTTTGGGCAGCAGATTTGAACGGGGCGCTCATCTCGGACAGCTATTAGTGTGACCTTGCAATTACAACGCGCGACTTCTACCTGCCAAAAGCATACCGCCTGCAGCGTACACCCCTGGGCCTTATTATCTGCCGGAACCCCGAGCCGATAGGTATCCGGCCGCTTGCTGCCCCTGAGACCCGCTCGGCCCAAACGTGTCCACGCGTCCACGTGCCCTGCTGCACCCCGCCCCACTCACCGACGCCTTCCTGCACCTCCCCGCGCACGACTCCGGCGCCATGTACACCACCGTGCCCCAGTTCTCGTGCGTGATTGTCTGCTCCGTGCTCTCCAGCGCAGTGGCCAGGCCGAAGTCCGACACCTTGCACTCGTAGCCCAGCAGGCTGCCGGGCGCGGAGGCCAGCAGCACATTGCCGGGCTTGAGGTCGCCTGGGGGTGGCAGCGACGAAGTCCTTTTCAGCACTGCGGTTGCCGTGGAGTTGCGCTTGCTCACCAGCGGTGCACAGAACATGAACACTTGCTGCTTCAGACGTGCACAGCACGCAGCCAACAACAACCAGCCCACACAAGCCCGAAGGTCAGGTATGCAGGTATCTAACGAACAACGGCCCACTCCCTAAAGCCTCCCAGACGGTACACTTGCCCACTTCCCGACCCTGCTTTCCCACTGGCCCAGCCACTGACCGTGTATTATGTTGAGGTTGTGCAGGTGGGCCATGCCCGCAGCCACCTCCTGCAGGCACAGCAGCAGCGCCTGCATGGCGCCCAGCACGCCGGGCACGCCGCGCTCCGGCGAGGCCAGGAACTCCCCTGCGTTGATGCGCTGCAGCAGCGTCCCCCCGTCGCAGTACTCCATGATCACCTTGGCCAGGAACCTCCCCGGCAGCGCGTCCAGGTGGTACAGGATGTCCTGGATGGGCACCACCTCCCCGTTGCCCACGCAACTGCCGCTGCCCCCCGTGGCGGCACTGCCCGCCAGCGTCAACTCCCCTGCATCCGTCGAGCTGTCCCCCGGCCCCTGGGCGGCGGCCTCGGGTCCAACAGCGACCTGAGAGTCTGTCACGCGGCCTTGGGGGCTGCAGATCTCAGGGGCCGGCGTGACTTGGGCGTCCAGCGGGCGGCCCCCTAGGACATGGCCTGCGTCACTGGTGCACGTGCCGTACATTCCGTTGGCAGCGGGCTGGGAGTACGACAGGCTAGTGTTGGGGCCTAGGGAGGACGCCGCGGGGGAGCTGTCGGGGTAGGAAGGGGCGGTGGGGTAGGCGGCGGAGTTCTGTTCCCCTACCATGCCGAAGGTGGACCCTGCGGCCGCGGCAGCTGCTGCCACAGCAGCGGCCACGGTGCGCACCGGCGTGGAGGAGCAGCCGTCACAAGCAACGCATTGCTGCTGCCGCTGCTGCCCTTGTTCGCCAGGTTGCACCTCCGGCCGCGCGGGCGGCTGCAGAGCCGCCCCCGCCTTGGCATTTGCGCTGACGGAGGAGGCACTGACGCCGCTGCTGTGTGTCCCATGGGGGCTGGCGCTGCTGGCCCAGGTGCACAGCACGGTGTGCGCCTCCACGCTCGCACCGGGTAGCTCGGCAGCGACCTGCATGCCACCCCCATGCGCGGTGTCCGGCAGCAGGCGCTCTTGCCTTGGGTCATGATGTGGCAAGCATGTGTGGGAAGCTGCAGCTGCGTGCTGCTCGTGGTGGTGGTGGAGGTGCTGGAGGTGCTGCTGCAGCTGCTGCTGCTGCTGCAAGACGGCGGCACGGGGATGCAGCTCGGTGGTGACGTTGCAGTGGATGCGCTTCTCCGCAGCCCTGACCGCCTGCCCGCCAGGCCCGCTGTGCTCCGCGTCCACGACTGACGCCAGAGCGCGACTGATGTGCGCGCCGGGGGTAGCAGCAGAAAGGGTTCCGTGGCCCCCGCTACCAGCAGCCGTGAGGTTGGACCGCTCCGCGAGGCCTGCCCCAACGCCGGCCGCAGAGCGACTTGAGCCGGTAGTGAGGTGTTCCTTTGAGTGCTGCTTTGAACTGAGGTGCGAGTGGGCGTTGCCGGGGGACTCGCCACGGTTTGTGTCCCCTCTTCCAACATCGCTGCCCTGGTCGCATGGAGCGACCAAGCCGTTGACCGGACCCCGCCCCTGCTGGGTGAGCCCAGCCTCTTGCCCTGCTGGCGCCTCTGCGGCTGATGCCGGCCCTCCCAGCCGCCCTGATGCCGATGCGTACTCGTGGCCGCCAAACTGGGCGTTCACTGTCTGAGGCAGCTCCGACGAGGTGGGAACGCCACCAGAGGACCGGGAGGCGTTGGTGTCGGGCCCTGCCTCTCCGGAGCCTTGCTGCGCTGCTAGGGGAGCCGTCGATCGCTGCTGGCTGACACCCCACTCCCGGTATGTGTTTGGGGTAACCAGCGTGACGTCCATGGCCAACGTCCGCACCAGGTTCGGGTGCGTGACCAGCTTGGACAGTAGGGCTTCTTTGGCGCGCTGCCAAAGCTGTTGTGGAGTATTGCAGATCATGAACTTGACTGCAACCTGGGATCCAGCTGCGCTCTCCGCCCGATACACCACGCCTGTCGCACCCTGCCCGAGATACGTGAGCTCACCGACATCGGCCCAGCTGAATGGCCTAACCGAGTCACTAGCCAGTCCGCAGTTATCATCGGTCTCTGGCCGAGTTGACCCAAGCGCGACAGAGCCTTGCGGCGTTCCGAGGTAGTCGCAACTGGATAGCAGAGCACGCAACGTGGCTCCTGCCTGCTCATCCTGTTTTGTGCCATCCCCGGTTGCAATGATAGTCGCAACGTCCACGGACGCGTTGTTCAGCGGCTCGAGCTTTAATAGCTGGGGTTCCAAAGTAGCAGCAATGACGCCTTGGTCTGGTGGAACGATAAGATCCTTTTGCACCGGTGCTGGTATCAGAGGCTTAACAGGCCCTTCAAACTCCCGCACAGGAGCTTTGGGGCCCGTGTGAGGCCGGCCAAAGCAGCCACATACCGAAGACATGGTGTGGGCGACTCTGCTACATCCTTAATCGCATCGAGGCACGAGTAATGTGAGAGGCAGGGTGTCTCTTGAAATGATTAATCGTCTTGCCTTGGAAGCTCCTAGGAGTATTCCTAACACACCGGCCAAACCACGAAAGCTCCCATGTTTCGTTATTTACGCATAAGCAGTGACTGCATATCGCACTTTGCATACAGGCTCCCTTCCGCACGCTGAGTGACGCTGCGGCTGCGTACTGCCATTCACCGTACAGCTTTCCGCGTTTTTAGTGGGAGCCAGTCCTTTCTCTGAGCTTAAGGGTCTCACCAAAATTGATATGTGGGCTCAGCAGCCGTTTCGGCATGTTCGTCCAGCTTACTGAGAGATAACCTGTTACAGGCGATGCGCACGATAGACATTTACTGTAAGAAGCTGGTTCCATGCTCTTACAGACCATTGCTTTTGCTGGTTCGCTAGGGTGGACTTTGGGCTCTAGGCGGTTTGAGCGGTGGCCATGACCCTTTGTGACATTAATGCATCGGCATTAAGGAAGGCCTTCTTCGCGGATGCCGGGTTGCCGTGAACCGTGAAACTTCGTACTGTACGTCTGCATGTGCGGCTCACGGCCGCACCAGGGGAGCTCCCTTGGCGGGCTTTGCCATGCTGAGTCCACAGCTGCCTATGTTACGCCGAAGGCGTCAAGCCACTCAGTACAAGGAAAGCTGCCAGCAGTTTCGGCGCCAGCACCCAGGCCACACGCCACACGCGACACGCCGCGTCGACGCGCATGTCCGCTGCCTCAGCTGCCTCCCACCTACTCACACCATGCACGACAGCGCACGACGCACCCGCTTGGACAAGGCAGGCAGGAGCAAGTGTATGTTCCTATCCACTGATCTGTCAGCATCGCAAAAAAAAGTCGCCACCAGTTTGCGGCTGCATGCCTTGCCGGTCTGGCACCTTGCGCTGGGGTTAGCTGGCAGGACGTCACATGGACAACATCCAGCCACAGTAAGGCCAAAGGCAGACACAAAGAGCATATACAAGTCATGCTGTAGGTGTGCCTTGGCCGCAAAAAATAACGTGCGAACATGCAGTGCCTTCTCCAACAGCCGCCCTTATGCAGGGCTGCACACGGTCCCATACCCCTGAACCTCGATCGTGTCCAAATGCTCTTCGAAGTTGCATGGCCGGGAGTTTAGCGCAGCAAGTGCTACCGCCGTCACACGTGACAGGTTGAAAAGGTCCTGGCAACCATCGGAATAACGCGCAGTGTAATCATCCACAATGGTATGCTGGCCGCAAAGCGCGCACCACAGGATGTGGAACGGCCCAGCGGCGCACACCAACGAGAACGGAAGGGTGCCAACAACCCCGCCCCTTGTTGTACAAATGACGCTGCTAGCTGCCTGGCACATTTAAGGCCAGCTGCACGTGCTCAGCTGGACGTGCTCATGCCGCCGCCGTTCCCGCTGGCCCCTCCATCCACGCCGCCGCCCCCAGCGGACCCCCTCCGCTCCCCCACACCCCGTCCAGCATCGCCGTCGTCCGCAGCCCGCCACTCACCCTGCCGGACCCCGAACCCTCGCCTCCGCTGCTCCTCCCGCTGCCCTCCTCCCCAGACCCCGCCGCCCCTCCCGCCGCCCCCTCAGGCACCGCACCGGGAGGCAGCAGCCCAAGCCCACCCCCATCCGCAACCCCCATGATCGCCCCGTCACCCACATCTCGTGACCCTGGCCGCCCGCCACCCTGCGCCGCCGACCCATGGGACACCGGCACGTGGCCCCTGCCCACGCCCTGCCTCGCCTCTGCAGCCGTGATCACGTTGGCACCCATGTGCCCTCCATCGGTTGCGGAAGCCGCTGCCGCGTCCGGCACAGCCCTACCGCTTGCTGTGCGTCCGCCCGAGCCTGCGGACGCCTCCGCGCTGTGCGCCTCCCCGCCTGCACCTGATCTCAAGCCATGCTGCTCTGCCTGCTGCCGCAGCGGCTGCTGATGCCGCTCATTCCCAAGCGTGTTTGGCCCTGCCCCAGCCGCTTCCTCGGCACCCTGCCCGGGCGGCGCCCTCAGCGGGCGCGGTTCTAACAGCTCAGGCAACGACTTCGGCCGCTGCCCCGGCACTCCAACCCGCACCCCATCGTCCATCACCCTCCTAATCGCCTCCTGCCCCGACCCTGACCCCTCGCCTCTCCCCCCTTCTTCTCCCAGCGGCTGCCCTCCCTGCCCCTCCACGACAGCCCGTCCACTGCTCGCCTTTACAGGACCGCCTGCTGCACTCTTCTTGCCCTTCCCTGCGCCCACCAATCCCCCCAGGGTGACCACCCAGACCACCACCCGGGCCAGGGGAGTCCCCACCTTGGAGGCCAGGAAGCTCCGCACCTCCGCGCTGCTCACCGATCCGTCCCCGTCCTCGTCCAGCACGCGCACCGCGTAGCCCCACGCCTCCGTAGCCAGGCAGTAGGCGAACCACAGCAGCATGCTCACGTTTACAGCAGCTGCACGGCAGGGCAGCAGGCGGCAGCAGGGGTGCGCCTTTGGTTTCCAATGTGACTTATCAACGCTATCTGACGACCACTCTAACCTATGAAACTTTCAGCACGTTCGTGTTCCTGTTGTCACACTGAGGCACCTTGGTGCGGCTTGGCCAAGGCGCTAGCCACCAAGAGACAGGTCAAGGGCAGCGCAAGGCGATACGGCGTGGCATTCGCGCCAGCCCGCCTCCAAGCAGCGCACCACGCGCAACACAACACAACACAGTGGGTAGTGGCGTATCACCCCTGCCAAACACATCCCTCCAACAGGTCCGCCCTGCGCCGCACAGCCGGCCCCGCCCCGCCCACGTGCGCACCTATGAGCACGCTGAGCGCCTGCTTGGCGGCGTCCGACAGGCCGGTGACCAGGAAGAAGCAGCACAGGTAGAGGATGAGGGCGGTGGCGCCCAGCGAGGCGCGCTCCAGGCGGTTGAAGCGCTCGTGGGCGTAGGGGCGGCACAGCACCTGGGCCACGCCGGCCAGGGACACCACGCCCAGCACGCTCAGCACCTGAGAGCGGGGCGGAGAGGGGTTGCCAACGTATGGTGGGAAGGCTGACCGGTGGACTAAGGCACAGGTGAAGGATTGGGGTTGGGAAAGGAAGTCGGGGAAAGGTGTTCTGGTTGTGTCCAATAACTGCGTACGGCCATCCTGACGGGTATTGTTGGTTGGCATTAGCAGCCACTGGCGGGCGGGGCGCATTGTGCTGGGCACCGGGAGACTGTGTAGGCACCAAGGGCTCGAGTCGTTCCTCCTGGCGTGCCTCACACGGTCGGCGCGTGCCTGCGGGCCAAGTGGCCATCTCGTGGGCCTGTACTAGCGCTAGCGCTAGGCACGGCACCACCACGCACCTGGATGATCTCGTCCTGCGAGCTGGTCAGCAGCAGCAGCCCCACGGATGCCAGCTTCCTGCAGGGGTGGGATACGGAGTCCACCAGCATCAGTGCTATGGTGTGCGTGCCAATCGTTGTAAATGCCGGGGCTTAATGGTATGTGTGGCATATGTGGTGGGGGGCGGTAGGGGGGCCTCGCGTGCCCCAACAGGAAGCGTGCCAAGTTGATCGGTAGCCCCTCCCTTGACTTCCATCTGCATTTGGCCGGTGCAGTAAGCACGGCTGCCTTACCTAAACATGATGATGGACTCCCAGTAGTAGTACGGGCGCTTGTAGTCTGCGACATGGGCAGATGGGTGGTGAGGGTGGCCTCTTAGCCGATGCCAACGGCAACTCACTCATCTCCCCTATCGTCGGCCCCACGATACATGCAGCCCATGCGCTGCCGTCCTTACTCCTGCCCCCGCATGCGGGCACCCCCGCGCGCACCTTCGTATAAGAAGCCATATCTGTCGCTGAAGTGGTGTGTGTTCAGGCGGCCGCGCGCAGCGTTGTGCCTCAGCCACAGCGCCGAGGCCAGCGGCACCCCCACGCAGAACAGCGCCACCCCGGGGAAGCCCACCACCAGCGCCAGCACCAGGTGCGGACCCACGAAGCAGCGCAGCCCGTAGTCCAGCTCCCAGTAGCTAACACACAGCATAGGGAAGGAGGGACAGGGCAGGGAAACTTGGCACAGCGAGCACGGCTGGGTGACGTCCTTGTGAAGCACGTAAGAGCACAGCGGGGGTAAATGGTGGTCGGCGGATGGTACGCGATGCAGCAGTACGGTACGGGGTAATTCCGGTGAGCGAGGAATGGTGGTGCGCAAAAGTGGAGGCCTGGCAGTGGCAAGCAATGTAGGAGGTGGAAACGCGGGCGATGTCAAACATCGCACCCTCCGCAGTTGAAGTGTTACTACGGCAACACTAGCGTGCAAAGCACCGTGCAGGGTGGCACTCACAGTCCCTTGGCTACGGCGTAGCTCCCGTAGGCCCCACTGCTCGTGTCCACCTCCTTGCACTGCAGCGTTGACAGGATCTCATCGGTCACCTGCACGGCATGCCGCAGGAGAGCACGTTGCAGCAGCGCGAAACGTGCAGAGATGCGCAGCGTGTCACGGAAGGCACGTCCCCGACCCCTTGCATGGCCAAGCCCCGGGCCCTCGCTTCCTGGCCTCTTTGGCCGCTCCATATGGCTTATGTATACCTTTCCGGAATGGTGCCTTTTGCCGACAAGCACTTACTTGACCTTGAGCGCTTCCATGTAACAAGCTACTCACCCCTGGGTAGAAGTAGAAGATGACGGCCAGCATGGTGATGATCATGCGGGTGGACAGGTACCCCCTGAGGCCCAGTGGGCCCCGCCGGGCCTCGCCCTCCCCCTCCTCCTCCTGCCCGCTCTCACTCATCGCGCCCTTGCCCGCCGCCGCCGCCCCCGCCGCAGAGCTCCCTGCCACCAATGGCACCGCCAGCCCTTTACCACCGCCGTTGCTAAGCGTGTTGCTGGCTGCCCTGGCTGTGAGGCTGGGCCCCGAGAACCCGGCAGTGACCCGCGGGTCGGGCGCCGTCCTGCGCGCCCTGCGCACGTGCACGCCGTACAGCAGCAGCCACACGGGCAGCGCCAGCAGCGAGAACACGGCGGGCAGGGCCACGTTGATGGCGGTGCGCTGGATGGCCTTGGACAGCCCGTTGTGCGGCAGGGAGCAGTCCAGGGACACGAAGGTGGACACGGCGGCGGAGGCCTGGACAGGTGGGATGGCCGGAGGGCAGGGCAAGGCACGTCGCACGGTCAGGTAGATGGGGCAAGTAGGGCTGGATGTGCATGATGGGCCTGTGAGGGAGCCACAGGGAGCGCTGGTAGGGATCATGTGGTGTGCGCACCTGGCTGCCGATGTTGAGCAGGCGCTCCAGGAACGGGGGGTACTCCAGGCTCAGCTGGCGGGCCACGCTGGTGACCTGGAGGTAGTTGATCTGCGGTGTAGGATGGGAGGCAAACGGTGGAGCATTCGACTGGATGAGGCAAGTAGCCACACTCTTTTGATGATGCGTTTGCCTCTTGGGTTGTCCCCCAAAAGCATCCGCACGCACGCAGCAACCCACATGTGCCACAAGCTCTCACCAGGATCTTGAGCACGATGGTGTGCGGCGGCTTCTCCTCCCTCCCCAGCTCGTCCTCCTTGAGCCGCCGCTGCATGCGCCGCCGCATGCGCCGCACCTGGCCAACAGCCCACCGCAGCCGCTCCGCCGCCTCCCCGGCCCCGCGCCGTGACCTCGGCCCATCCCCTGCCACCAGCCACCCGCCCCGCCTCACACTCGGCCCGTGCTTCTCGCCCTCCCCCTCATCCCCTTCCTCCTCCCACTCCTCCACAGATGTCATCTCCCACTCATCCTCCGACCCCTTCCTCCCCGGCTGCTGCCGCCCATTGGGTGCTCCCGCCGCCCCCTCCGCCCCCTCCGCCACTGGCACGCCATTCGCAACGACGTGCACCACACCCGGCCGCCTGTGCCGCAGCAAGCTCCCAAACCCCTGTCCCCCTGCTCCTCCTTCACCCGCGCTGGCAGCAGCTCCTGCCACCGCCGACACCGGCACCACCTCCCAGCCAAGGGAGTCCTCCCCCTTCCGCTCCACGCCCTCAGCCACAGCCCTGGGCGCCCCCGTCGGCGCCACTGACGCCCGCGCCAGGCGGTGCCGTGACCCGGCGGCAGCGGGCAGCGGCCTCCCCTCCTCACCGGCCCCCTCGCCCTCCTCCTCGCTCCCTGAGCCGTCCGAGTACGACTTGTCTGTAGGCGGCTGCTGCTGCCCCTGCCCCTGCCCCTGCGCCGGGCCCTGCTGCGCTAGGCGGCTCTCCCTCGCACGCACCGACCTCGGCACGCGCGGGTTGCCCGCGGCGAGCGCCCCCATCCCCGGCAGTACGGCAGGCGGCAGCGGCGCCGTGCTGCTGCCGTACGACGCCGTCACGCCGTACGCGTCCTGCGGCACGGGCACCTGCCCGCCGCCAGGGCCGCGCCCGTGTCCCTCGCCGTCACTTCCGTCGCTAACGTCGCCGTCCACGCTGCTGCCCACCGACCCACGGCCCCGCCTGCCCCCCGCCTCAATGTGCTGCTGCGCCTGCGTAGCAGCCAGCTCCAGCACACTCTCCCCGGACGCCACGCCGTCCGCCCCAGCCCCCGCCACGCCCCGCACCCCCCTACCCGACCTGCTCCTGCTCCTATCCCCCTTGCTCACGCTCCCAGCCCTGCCCTGCTCCACCATGCCCGTGTCCGTGCCCTGCTGTGACCCAACACCCATCCCCGCCCCCGTCCCCATCTCGGCCCTCCGGGCCGCAAGCGCTGCCCGGTCCTCTCCCAGGGACCTGCTCAGCGTCGCCCGGATGGTCCACGTCAGCAGCGCAATGGTCAACAGGTACGACAGGATGTAGTACAGCGTGTTGAGGCCGCGGCTGGGGCACTTGGTGCACTCGCCGGCGGAGCGGGAGCCATACCCAGGGGAGGCGCACTGCGCGCACAGGGTGCCCGTGTAGCCCTCAGCGCACTGGAGGGCCCAGTAGCTGGTGAGGTTGAGGGCGGATGAGGAGGAGGGTAGGGGCTGGGCGTCGCCAGCGGCAGCCAGGACGGCGGCGGCTTCCAGGTCGGCGGTGCTGAGGCGGCTCTGGAACGCGCCCAAGGCGGAGCCGCGGCCGGTGTAGTCGCAGGCAGCCTCGGTGGGGCACTTGTGGATCTGGGGCAGTTGGAGTACAGTCCAGGAGGCAGGCACACAGGGGGTTCTTAACTAGTGCCTTGTAGTTGACGCAGATAGCTACTATCGATATCTTTCGTTGCCACTACAATACCGCCTGCGGGCTATCCACACACTGCACAAACAGTGACACAGGTCATCTTTGCATGAAAGGACGTGGCCGGGACTGCCCACCTGCGGCGAAAAAGGGGAGGAGTGCCAATAGCCGACCCGTGGGACCACGTAGCCCAACAGCGCGGCCTCGCTCCCGTGCACTGTTGTATTTGTGACCCCCGTGCTGTTGCTACTGCTGCCGCTGTCGTCTTGTGCAAGCCTACGCCGTCTTGACGTCGCGCTGCCAGTACCCGTGCTGGTCGTGGTGGTGGTCGTGGTGCTTGCGGACGACCCGCAGTCGGCGTTCGCAGGGCACGTGTCGCACGTGCGATTGGCGGGGTTGTACGAGTAGTACAGCGGCCCTTCGCACGTCGTGCAAGTGTCGTTGAGTGGCAGGGCGATAATCTCGCCCAGAGAGCAGTTGCGTACCTGGCAGGGGGACGAGTCAACAGGGGGCCGGGCTCAGATGGGTCCGGCTGCTCAAATGTTGGATGCCTACCTGAATGTCGTGTCCACGCAAGGAGGAACGGCATTGCAAGGGAGAGCAGAATGCGAGGACTTGCACTTTGCAAGGGCAGAGCGCGCCTTCAGCCCGCTCCCAATGCAGGACACTGGGAGGCGGTTGCCGATGCTGATTCCGCCTAGGAGTCATTGATTGCAGCAACCATTGACTCACCACCACAGTCAGCTCCGCACCTCCGTAGCCCTCGTCCGACACCACGCCTGCGAGTGTGCAGTCGAAGGCACCAAGCTGCACCATAACGTAGTGATCAGCGCAACCCACAGCCAGCTCTGCACACCGGACTTTGCTAGTCCGAGGATTCAGACGGGGGCCATGCCCGGACCGCATTAGACGCACCCCCGATCTGACCCCTCCCACCCACGGCCGTGCTACCCACCCACGGGCGTGCCACTAAACGGCAACGTGTAGGTGCCCGGCGGGGCGCGCAGCTTGAGGCTGGTGAATAGCACGGCCCCCAGGCGGGTGGTGTTGGTGTACACGCCCACGAGGTAGTTGACCAGGTCGGGGGCGGAGTCTGTGTCCACCTGCAGGCAGTGCATCGAAACACTGGAAGGTGAGATGCGTGGTGAGTTGTGTGGCAGGACACCGCCAACAGTAGAGGTGTTACCGCGTGGTGGGTAGCCAAGTAAGCGCGGAAACGACGTTGGCACTGTGGTTGTGTGGCATTCTGCAGGTACCAGAGGAGTGAAGGAGACACGGCATCACAGGTGCACATACAACTGTGGGCACAATGCAAGGCCGGGGACAGAGGGTACCGGGACGCATTTACCAGCAAAGCTGGCGTAGACATGCACAGCGGCAGCGGCAGTGACAGTGTTAGCGACAGCAACGGCTACAGCAAACAATGAGTGGCTCGCCCTGATTGCCGCCCGTCAACATGCCGGCAAAGCCCGCACCAGCATCCCGCCCCACGCACCTTGACCTGCGTGTTGCTAACCTCATACGACCCACGAGTCATGGCCGTGCCAAAGCTGTCGTACAGCTGCAGCTCCAGGTCCTCGAATGCCGTGTTGCTGCCGTAGTTGGTGACGATGTCGGCGCCCGCCAGAGCCACACGGCTGTACCCCGTCGCTAGTACGGCGCCGTACCCGCCCCGTACGTAATCGTTACCCATCCATCCCGCACAGCCGGACGAGCCACGCGGCCATTGGCCGTTCGTCAGCGTCGTGCTGTTCAGCACTATCGAGTTCGTGCCGCTCTGCTGCTGGCCGTTGCCAGCGCTGCAGTAAAGCGTCATGGAGTCAATCGTAAGGGCGTACACCGCGCCGCCGGCGCCGCCGATCGCCTTGTTGTATGACATCTGCACGTCGGGGAAAAGCCGCACGGACGCGGTGCTGCATGTGTCCGAGTCCACCAACACGTCGCAACGCTTGCTTATGTGCATGGCGCCACCGCTGGTGGCTGTGTTGTTGGTGAAGGTGCAGTTCCGGAAGTCCGTGTTGGCCTGGATGGCGGCGCACACGGCGCCCCCCGCGCCCACGCCGTCGCGGTAGCAGTTCTGTGTGAGGACAATTTAGGTACGGCAGCGGGTACGAGTAAGGTCAGTATCGGTACACCTGCACCTGCATGTCCGGTCGAAAAGGGCCCCGCTAGCGCATAGGGTTACTCACACCACAATGCGACACCTGGCCACTGTAGAACCCGCACGACAGCAAGGCGATGTGCGGTATAGGAGTTGCTTGTGCGGTGTGTCCCCTGTGTAGAGGAGTAGTGGGAAAGGAATGGAGGGAGTCCCACAGCGCAACGATGGTATGGCACCTACCTTGACTGCAGTGTCTGACATGGTCTTGGCGCTGTTGCGCTCGAAGACGCTGTCGGCGATGGTCACGGCGCTCGTGACGCCGTACAGCGCCAGCGCGCCCGCCGAGCCGCTGTACGCACTGTTGTTGTAAAAGGTGCAGCTGGGGACCAGTGGCAGGGATGCGGGGCATCGGGTGGTGGACACGCCAAGGCAGGTCCAGGTTGCACCGCAAGATAGTGCCGCCCCCCCTCATTATTATTATTATAGTGCCCATACGCACACTGTTGCGCACGAGCTAAAGCGGGAAAGAACGCATATGTAGATGAAAACTAGGCAAGTTAGCAGCCATCTACAAGCTAGCCTGTGTGCCCGCCCATCCTCACCTGTTCACTACCAAGGTGGGGCAGTCCAGGCACTCCAGCCCCGCCGCGTACGACACAGCAGTGTTGCTGTTTAGGACGGTGCCGTTTAGCAGCACAGCAGCGCCGCGCGTGACGCTCATGGCCCCGCCGTAGGTGGCGTTGTTGGCCTCGAACACGCAGCCGGACTGCACCTGCAGCAGCCCCGACAGCTCCATGTCGATTGCACCACCCTGCGGGAAGTTGATGGCAGGGCACGCGGTTGGGCCATGCATGGGCAAACAAGCGATAGGAAAGGGTCGGCCGGCAGGATGCGAAGGGGTTTCAAACAGATACGGTAATGCCGTAATGCAGTAATGCAGAATGTAATGTAATGCAGTAATGCCGTAATGCAGAAAGCACAGAGGTCCATGGTACTGTGGAGGGAGAAGTACTTGGGACCTCGAGTGCACCTCCTTGGCGTCTTTGGTGAACACAGGAGCCAGAGGACACAGGGACTGTACAAGGCGCATGGCAATGTGTGAAGCAGTGAAGCAGTCCTCCGGCCGTAAGAAAGGCCGTGCGCCCCTGCCAACCTGCTGCGCGGTGTTGCTGTAGAAGGAGGTGCGGATGACGTACAGCTCGCTGGCGGAGGATGCAAACACGGCGCCGCCCCACACGTTGGCCACATTGCCCGACAGCGTGCAGCCGGCGAAGGTGACGCGCCCGGACACAGACAGCAGCGCCACGGCGCCGCCCTGGCGGAGGGCCTGCCGGGAGGCACACGTACGGGTCACGAGGTCAGGCTAGGAGTCATGTCAGCGCTGCAGGCAAGAACAGGGTTTTGGAAACACTTACAGGGCGCATAGTCGTAGTGGCAGTGGCAGATGTATGGTTCCACGTCACGTGCATTGCGAGTGACTTTGCATGGCATGGACGCGTGGTATGGCTCCGATCAGCCGTGCTCACGTGGTTGAGGTTGAAGGTGCAGCGGGTGAAGGTGATGGGCGGTCCCACGTTGTCCACGTACACGGCGCCGCCGCTGCGGCCCATGTCCGAATCGTCTTCACCGTTGTAGTTGCCATTGTTGGCATCGTTATCTGTCACGCACAAGCAACGGGCGAGGCATGAGAGGCGTACGGATAGTACTCAACAGTGCGTTGGGACGTGCGTGAACGTCAGCGGCCTCTGCTAGCCTGCCACCGTGAAAAAACAAACGACGCACGGCGTGCCTTGTGCGTCCTGCCACCGTGAAAAACAAACGACGTACGGCGTGCCTTGTGCGTCCCTCGCGTTCAGCTACCAAATGCACGGAGGCGCACCCGCACAGCCTCGGACTTCAAGGTGGTCTGGGTCATGCCATGGCCTTGATGAGCAGCTGTGAGCTACTACACAACAACCCAGAACCCGGACGGAAAGCCGACCAACGCTGTGTATCCGATACCTGCTACAGCGACCCACCCGCCCGTTGCGCGCATCTCAGCCATGTCCAAGAGCCCCTGTCCCGCCGCGCACCTACGAAGGTGACGTTGTCCAGTGCCATGCCACTCCCCGGGTCCGCCACCTGCACCAGGCTCAGCGCGCTGCCCCCGCTGTTTCCCGCGAACACCGTGTGGTTCAGCCCGCTCAGCTTGGCACCCTTGTCCAGCGCCACAGTGCCCTGGGGACGTGGACAGCAGCTTACGCACACTCAACTTAACAGTAGCCATGACCACACCAGGGCCTTTCCTCATGGCATTGCCAGGGTGTACCCTGACAACACGCACGCTGTGTGCTCTGCATGCGCAACTGGTGCAGCCAGGTCCTGCCAGGTGTATCATGAAGGTATGCATGCACTGCATGCAGAGAGCAAAAGGCAGATATATAGCCGTGACTGGTGGTGGCGTACCTGCCCACGGTTGCCCGTAAAGGTGCACTGCGTGATTGCCAGCGCGCCCTTGTCCCTGGAGCCCACTTGGGACCACACAGCGGCGCCCGTCTTCGCAGTGTTGTTGGCGAAGGTGCAGCCGTCCAGCATGACGGTCACAGTGCCCGACACGGCCAACGCGCCGCCGTACTCCAAGTCGGACGCCCCGTTGTTGATGAAGCTGCAGTTGACTGCCAACACCAGCACATGGCCATAGACAAAGGAGGGCCGGATGGGGGGTCGGCGTGAGGAACTGCAAGCGGATGCTATTGCTACAAGCCAGTTCTGGGCTCCGCCAAACAGCAGACGCTTGTCAGGGCGTAGTGGCACTGTGACGATCCCCACAACCCCAACCCTGCTACCATACGGTACTAACAGGAAGCCTGCAGAACGAGCTTGTGACCAGTGCTGGTGCGTTACACGGTTTCTTGGTTCTGTGATGTCTGGCGGCTTACTAAAGGCCAGTGTGTAGGCCTCCCCCTTGGCCTCGTCGTCCGGCTCCACCAGGACGGCGCCGTAGCGGCAGTTGCGGAAGGTGCTCCCCTGCGGCTCGTGGGGGGCGGGGGCACACGGGCGCAGGGTTGCACGGCCCGAGTTGGAGGCGTTGGGTGTGAGGGGCAGGACGGCAAGGCCGTCCGGCATGACCGCTGAGCGCGCTTTGTGGCGATGAACCTCAGGCAGGCAGCACAGGGCGCAACACGGGCCGGTGCAGTGGCTGCGGCAAAAAGCAATCCCACAGGGCCCTACCGTTACAACCAGGCGCGAGAAGTTCCTGCGCAAGGAATGCATAAAAGCGGAATAGGGGTAATTAGTAGTCGGTTGTGCAGCAAGGAAACTTGCGCAGAAGCTGCATGTGGTAGCCCTACCAACCGTCACGCATGCACCTCAGGCGGGTGGCCTTGGGGGGCAAGCGTCCTTGTGCATGTTGGAAGGAAGACATTAATTGCGAAGGAACAGTAAATTGCGGCTGCAGTTGGCGGCACCGTTTGCCGTCAGAGACGGCGCCTGAGTCCTCGGTCGCGCCCTGCCCTGCAGGCACGTGCGCACCCCCATGCACCCCAGCCTCACGTGATGGTGAAGAGGGGCTCTTGAACACCAAGCTGGTTGCAGTCATACACCTTGTTGTCTTGAGGTGATTCATCTCGCACATTCTGGGTGGATGTGCCGGAGGCTCCCACGGGCTGGGAGACGGTGCTTCCAGCCACGGGTTGGGAGGCGATGCCTGCAGCCAAGGCGAGGTCGCTGTTCAGGACAGCTGAAGTCAGTCGAGCACCCTGCCCGTATACAGGGGAGATCTCACCTCCGCCAGCAACCGGCGACGCAGCATTTTGCGCCACAGTAGGCATCATTTGTGCCGCAACACCATGTGCCAACAGCAGGAGCACGCCAAGGGTAAGGGGACGTGGTTGTCTGCCCATCGACGCCGGTCCCGCGAGCCTCCCCAGTCAGCACTTGTAATCAGGTATCATTCTGTCCATCTGCTGGTGTGCTGCCCGATTGCAAGTGTGGGGGCGGTACGCATGGAAAAGCTTCGAAGGAATCAGTACATAGTGGTGCCCTCTCGCCTCGTTGTTGTGTCACAGCCAAAGCAACGATACTTGGAATTTTAAGTTACAAAGTTTACGTTGCTACCCCGGTGCTGCCTGGACATGTGCTCTTCCAAGTAGGAGTCAGGCCCACTTTCGTATCTTTTTCCTGCCTC
Organism: Chlamydomonas sp. KOR1; assembly: GCA_036984285.1. Lineage (NCBI taxonomy): Eukaryota > Viridiplantae > Chlorophyta > Chlorophyceae > Chlamydomonadales > Chlamydomonadaceae > Chlamydomonas > Chlamydomonas sp. KOR1. The sequence continues at coordinate 20,989 of BQMZ01000018.1, read as the reverse complement.
GTCACGGCATCGGCAGAGGTTGTGCACAGCAATTCTGCCACCGCTTATATTAGTCTTAAAACAGCATCATTTGATATGCTGTCCTGGGTGTAGGCAAGCGGTGCCCTAAAAAATGTCAGGGACAGCTGAGGAACCAAAAGCATGGAGTCGCGTGCTGCTTGAGCGCTTATACAGCGGTACGAAACCAGAAGGATTCTAATCCACCTTTAACCATGCTGCGGATGTGTCTGTCCAAGGGCTGGCTCTGAACCCCACGCTCACTCAGGACCTATGTGCTCCAGGGCTCCGCTAGGCCTGCCTGCACCTGGAGGCGGCAGGACGTGGATTTTGGCTAGCGCCCTAATCCTTGCGAATGGGTCCACCCTCCTCCTCCCCATCGGCCCTGCGCACCTCCCGCAGGGTGGATGTGGTTCGACCGCTGGGCAGGTTGGCTGATAGGGCTTGACAACAGCCCGTACCAATGGGCTGTCGCGGAACACAAGCTCATCAAAGCAGAGGTACGGCCCACGTGCACATCGTAATTGTGCGCTTGTAGTACGTCGTTGCACTGTGCGCAAAGGATGCCAGGTGCTGAGCCCCACTGCTGCACCTAATCGTTGGCCCCTTTGACGTCTTCCATCCTGGCAGCAGCTTTGGGTACAGCGGCCAGCGCCTCAGCTCCACAGGGCCATCTGGTTCTCACCACTTGCCCGTGCCCCTGTCCTGTGCTCAAGTACCACGTTTGGCATGAGGTCCCACTGTACACCGCCACCCCTGCGTGTAGGAGGAGCGTGAGCACGAGAAGCGGGCAAGGGAAGAGGTGAGCTGGCGTACGAGCAACAGCAATAGCAGGAGGACGCTCGAGCTGTACTGGGGCATCCAGCTATTGTGTGCAGTGCAATGTTAACTGTGGGCAAGAGCCGGCGATTTGTGAACGAATCGAGGCACAGCGACGGCCTCTGGGGCCTCAGGCACAACCCGGCAGGGCCCGGGAACAGGGGGCGTAGGACATCAACCGACTGCGCATGTATTATTGCACAGTGCATAAAGACTCCCGCCGCCGGTGCCACTTCTGTTTTTGATCATGCAGAACCAGGTCCAACACAGCATGGAAGCGGGGGCAGCGCCAAGCCAGGCGGTTATCGCCGAGGCGGCAGGGACGGCGGCCAAGCCCTAAGCCAACAGGCCGAGGCGGCCTGGACACCGCGCATGCGGAAGCCGGTCGGGAGCAGGGCTCCTGGCGGCACGAGTCGTCGACTAGGAGCCCCGAGGGTAGTGGTCCACGGCCATGGACGGAATGACGACCGGTGTGCGGGGCCACAAGCGGACAGCGAGTTTTTTTGTTTTGTTTTCTTCATGCGAGCGGGTGAATGATGATCTGCGTGGTTACCCTGCCGGTAACACCAATACCAACGGCGCCTCTAGACTGTCACCTTGACACCTTTTCATGAGTGTGAGGCTTGGCGGGGGCACGTCGCGTTGCCCTGGGGAGGGAGGCGGGGGCACGTTCCGTACAGTGGGGAAGGGTTGTGGACTCATTCCCTCGCGCTTTTTTTTCTTCGCTGGATCATGCAGACTAGCAACCCTGTGTCAGCAACACGATGACAAATGAATGTATGCGTTCTCCGTTTGTTGCAGACAACAGAGATCCCAACGGGTCGTGGGTGCACCAGACTGACACACACGGCTGAGTACAGCCGGCTGAGGCTCCTTGCCCATTTCCACAGTGCCTTTTTTCAACTGTGGTTCGGTTCGTGCCACGCATATGCCAGTGTATTGCTACGTGCGCGCAACGGCATGGGAGTTAGCATGGTGGATTGTTTTATTAGATGAAGCATACGGGCAGCGTGCTACTTCGTGAGATTTTGCTTGCACCAGGGCGCTACCGCCGAATAGGTTGGGTTTACAATCGTCGCAGGGCGGGTCAGTGTACTGACTGCTCGCACACCCTTGAATGTTGCTTGTGCTTGCAACGGCTTTGCCCATCCACATAGGTGGTGACGCGTTGGGGCCTTGGTGCAAGCCAAGCGAAAACAAAGGGGAGTGCATCACATGTTATCAACGTGCACTGGGTGCTCCATCCGTCTACCGCGTGTTGCCGGAGCTGTTGTGCTCACCCGGAACACCCCCACTCTATTTCGAGCAAACTCTACAGTGCAGGACTCTTGCTTGTCACACAAGGCACAATGGCCTAAAATTGTTACGAGCAGTACCCGGGTCTGCCTCGGACCCAGAGTATAGCACACACGGCTGCCAAGTGGAAAGCCCCGGAACAACCAGCGCTCTGGTGTAGCACAGCACATCAGCACTCGCGAACTCGAAACCTCTCGCCACACCAAGCGCTAGCACTCGCGTTTCACGCGTACCCGCGCCTCAAACGACCCGCGGCTCTCAGTTCGCAGTCATGTATTATTGCTCCCCAGTATCAACCCGGCCTGCCCAGCGCCACTCCCAGCTACGCACAGAACTTCAACTGCGCCTCCTCCGTCCTCCCCTTGTCCTCCTCGTGCTCCCTTCTAGTCTCTGCTATTGGCTGCAGCTACAGGAGCGTGTTGGTGGTGTGCCAGTAACCCACACGTATGCTGGCCTGCTACTGCTCCTTCTTCTCCTCCTCCGTGGCCACGCTGTTGGGCTGCCGCAGCGGCTCCTGCTCCTGCTGCTGCTGCTCCCCCGGCTGCTCCTGCTGCGGCTGCTGCGCCGGCTCCTTGCCCTGCACGACACGGCCCACCACTGGGTACTTGGAGTTGAACTTCTCGATCCACTCGCGCAGGCTCTCCTTCTCCGTGTAGCTCAGCCCCTCCAGGTTGTCGTTGCAGTCGGCTACGTCGGTGGAGAAGAGCGCAAAAGCGCGAGCCACCTCCTTGCCGGCGAACGGGTAGATGCCTACGCAGCAATCAGGGATAGATTAGCACGACTTTCTGGTTGTAGGTTTTAAGGCTGCCTGCAAACGATGGCGCATGGTAACGCCAGGCAAGCAAGTCCCGTGGCTTGGGCCAGGGCACTGGCCTCGGTGGCATACCGTATCCCACGGCCGAAGCTATTTGCCTGCGCATGGGCCCCACAACATGCAGGAAATGCGTGGGCCTGCACTGCTATGACACTTGCCGTCTGGGCCGTAGAAGTCCTTCCCAGCCGTGATGTCATACACGGTGCCCTTGATGGCAAGGAACAGCGGCAGGGAGGGGTCGGTGCCATCGTGCCGGGCCAGCTCCTCCAGGGTCAGCTTGCGCAGCGGCACCAGCTGCCGGGGGGAAAAGGGGAAAGGGAGCCGTGTCGTGCCGGGAGCTGTGTAACCGACCTGCGACAGAATGCGGCTATCACAGGCGTGACCCTGCCCCTCGTCTGTTCCTCGCCGCATTTTGATGGTGCCCTCTTGAAGGCTGGTACGACAGCTGCAAGTGCTTACTCGGTAGTCGCCGTACAATCGCCATGCACGCACGGCCATGCTCAGGGGCCGGCTCGGAAACGCTGCACTCCCCACTAGCCCTGCCCACCGGTCCGTGCCCTTCTCACCTGGTCCACCACCACGCTCCGCCTATTCAACAGCCCCACAGCCAAATGCCGCCCTGCTCATCCGCCCACGCATCTCCCACAACGCTGCACCCCATTCACCCGTCCTGCGGCCCCCGCCACCATGCACCCAGCCAGTAGCCCAGCCCACCGTGTCGGACCGCACTCACCCGCCCCACCACCATGTACCGCCTGTCAAACTCCGCCACCTGCTCCTCCAGTCGGTCCAGCTGCGACTCGCTGAGGCCCGTCAGGTCGCCGCCCAGCCCCAGGTGCTTCTCGTCCAGGGAGTCAGCCGCCAGGGCGCGGGTGATGTCCCGGCCAGCGTACATGCCCTTGGGCCGGCCTGAGAGGTGCCAGGCAAGGGAAGGTGCGGGGATGTGTGGTGAAAGGCACTGCTACACTGCCCTTGCGGCGCTGTGGCTCGGCCCTGGCAGTTCCCCGCCGGTCGCACGATCGCCTTGCCCCGCCTGAAGCTCCGGATGACCCCATGCCATTCCCAGATATGTAGGAACTGAGGTTCATGTGTATGCTCACTTACTCGTGCCGTTCCAGGCACCCACACCTCCGGACACGTGCCAACCGAGCAAGTCAGCTTGCGCCGTGGCAGAGCACACGCACTACAACATCTGATTTTAAGACTACAGGTGTGGTATGGCCCATACTAGGAGGTGTAGCAGCATTAGCAGCTCGTGCGCCGCGGAACTGGGGGCTTAGGGACTCGTCGTGGCGGGTGCCACCGCAAGTGGACTAACCAGCTTGCGGCTTTTGGCCTACCTGCAGTATTTTGCACTTCGCGCCAGTCTTACCTGGACCATATGTATTGTAGTCATCTGTGACGTTGTAGATCCGGCCCTTCACAGCGACCAGCAGCGGCTTGGTCCAATCGTAGCCCGCGTAGCAGCGCAGCGTGGGCAGGGTCAGGTCGCCGACCCAGTACCGCGACTTGTCATCGTTTGCAGGTGGGGGCTTATTGAGTTTCCGCCACATCCACCAGAAAACCGCAATCGCTATCACCGTTGGCAATAGGAGAGTCCATAGTGGCGTGGTGACAAAGATGTACCCTGGAAACACGGAGGACAGGTAATATGCCATCGCGCGTCAAGGAGACCTTACCAAGAGGCTTAGCCCCACCCCATAAGCCCTGTGAGAGCGAGGTAGGGCAGCGCGGCATGTCCCCTTTCCAACCCATCCCAGCGCGTACGGTTCGCTCATCGCGCGTCGGCCCCTGCAGCCCAAGACCCTTACTACCGATGAAGGTTTGTAAGCTTAAAATGACTGCATCATAGTAAAAGGATAGCCGTCGCCTCTACGACCTGTTTGCTTTTGTTCAATTTGGGTTAACTCACTTCTTGGCGCCCTTACTGCAGTAATAACACATACGGGCAACTATATCATTAGCTGTTCGATTGTATTTGCGCTACCGCGACTGCAGTTTGCCATTCTAGTTTAGCCTCCGCGGCGCTATGTCCGGTAACGGGCTACGCGTAGCGGGTGGCGTCCAGAAGAAGAAAGGAAGCAAGGGACCTAACACTGGCGTCTCAGGTAGGCTTGGAGTGTTGCCGTTGGTATGGGGCATACCCACGTGCGCCGTCGGCGGGGCGGCGGTGCAACACCCCCAGGATGGAGGACTGCAGTTGATGGGTGCAGCCCACACGGCTCCTAGCACGCGGGGCTGCATCTGCATGTGTAGTTATCCCACGATCACCCCCTACCAGCTTGTGATGTCGCCAAACACCCCTCCTGCCCCACACACGTCATAACCCTAGAAACACACTGCATCCCCTGCTGGCCTTTCGCCCCTGCAGGCCTCGAGTTCCACAAGAGCAAAGGCCAGCACATCCTCAAAAACCCTCTAGTAGTGCAGGCCATTGTCGATAAGGCGGGCATTAAGAGCACAGATGTCGTGCTGGAAATCGGTCCCGGTACGGGTAACCTCACGGTGAAGCTGCTGGAGAAGGCGAAGAAGGTCATTGCCATTGAGCTTGACCCACGCATGGTGGGTCAGGGGCCAGCACGGGCCACAATGGGACATCATGATGGGTCAGGCGCCATGTTACATGGCCTGACCACATACCATATAGGGTTTGCGGGCACTGGTTGCTGGCCGTTGCGCAGCGGGCACGGCCGGTTGGGCGTATCCCACAGCGCACTGCCTAGAGCACACAGCACAAGGGAGGCTGCATGCTCAAAGGCACGCATGCATGGGGGTCAACCTACGGGTCATGGCTCATGGCTCATGGGCTGGGGGTGGCAAGTGGGCGCTGGGGTGCTTGCGGCAGCAGGGATTGCCGGTGGCGGAGTGGTGGGCTGCCAAACTGTTGCAATGACCGATCAGGCCGCTGTGGGCCCGCAGCACACAGCGTAATCAGCTCACACGGCGTAGGCAGACAGCAAACCTGTATACAGGAGGTGCAAGGCTGGGTTGGGCTTGAGGCCGCAGTCACCGGGTTGGCGTCATCGGCTATGCGGTGTGCGTGCGGCAGCACCAGCGCACTACGGTATCAGGAACCCGGCAGCCAAGGGCGGGCTTGGACTCGGGCTTGTACTTGGGCAGACTGCCGGATGCTCACCACCAATCGTTCACTGACTTCCCGTGCTTGGCCTGACCGTGCTCCTGTCACGCAGGTCCTCGAGCTGCAGCGGCGTGTGCAGGGCACGCCCTACCAGAACAACCTGCAGGTAGGCTCAATGCGCGTGTGTGGCGAACGGGGCGAAGGGTGCGGACGGGGAGGGCGCCCAGGAGACGGGGCGGAGCCGGGCCAGGGCAAGAGAGATGCTCAACGGCCATTCCATTAGAGTGCATGGTGCGCAGGAGCGGCGCTGAGCGTGAGGGGGAGCGTAGCCGGGACCGGGGTACTCACCCTGCACTGGGTTGTGGCATGGGTTGAGGGCGGGGAACCGGCCGGAATGGGAAGGTCGGAGGGAGCAAAGGGCAATGGCAACTGGTCTTGGCACTGCGGCAGGTGTTGGGGACGGAGCGCGGGTAGGGGGCGACGTCGCACCTCCCGCCTCCCTTTGCACATCTGCGCCATCGCCGCCGTACCCACGTTCCCCGCCTTTGATGTGCGCTAAGCCCCCGTCCGTCCATCCCTCCTACCCATCCTCAAACTCCAGATCATCCACGGCGACTTCATGCGCGTTGACCTGCCATACTTTGACCTCTGCGTCGCCAACATCCCGTACAACATCTCCTCGCCTCTCACCTTCAAGCTGCTGGCGCACCGGCCCGCCTTCCGCGCCGCCGTCATCATGTACCAGCACGAGTTCGCCATGCGCCTGGTGGCCAAGCCGGGAGACCCGCTGTACTCGCGCCTGGCGGTTAACACACAGCTGCTAGCGCGTGTCAGCCACCTGCTCAAGGTGGGTGACTGAAGGACTTCTAGGCAGCTATGGCCCTGCATCGTGGGGATGTTAGACAACTTTAGGTGCCCTAAGGTGGCGCTTGGTTGCCATGTCGGCGGGGGTACGTACGGCGCAGCAGGCGTCCTGGACTGGTTGGACCAGGGACTTGGGCACGTGGCGGCCTCTCCTCTTAAGCACGGGTTTCCGCCTCCTTGGTCAAGCACGAACTCTCCCCTCCTTAGTCCCCTCCCTGTTCACAGTGGCACACTGCACGGCTCGACCTGAAATGCGCCTACCCTGCGCCCTTAGCAATCCTGTGCATGGCTGCGACTTCGTGCGCAGGTGGGCAAGAACAACTTCCGTCCTCCGCCCAAGGTGGACAGCAGCGTGGTGCGCATCGAGCCGCGGCACCCCCCGCCGCCCGTCAACTTCCTGCAGTGGGACGGCCTGGTGCGACTGTGCTTCAGCAGGAAGAACAAGACACTGGGTGCGTCAGGGCGCGCGGGTGGGGATGAGGGCAGGGCTTAGGGGGAGGACAGGGGGGTTAGGGAATGGGAAGGGATGGGAAAGGAAAGCGAAAGGCCCGTTAGGCCGGCACCTACCGTGCCATACGCATGTTGTTCCCTGTTAGTGTTTTGGTTGCGATGCGGCGCACCCGGTTGCAGGGCCACCAGCGAACAGCTCGGTCAGTGTATGCAGGCCTCCAGCACGGCTGTCACTTGTTGGTGCACCACCACTACCACCACCCTGATTCACTCTCCGGCTTCGTACGCAACCACGTATCTCCCCGCCATACACGCCCTGTGCACCCACCTCGCAGGCGCCATCTTCCGCCAAGCCAACACGCTGTCCGCCCTGGAGGCCAACTACAAGACGTACCAGGCGCTGCAGGCAGCCAACGGCGGCGGAGGCGCCGCCGCCACCGCCGCCGCCGCTCCCGACAGCATCCAGCGGCTGGCGGCGGAGGCTGACGCCGACGCCATGGACCACGACGGCGACGACGGCGACGGCGACGATGACGCCGACGGCATGGCCGTCGACGGGGGTGCGGCGGCGGGCGGGTCCGGCGGCGGCGGCGGCGGGCGGCGCGGCGGCGGGCGCGTGAGCCAGGAGTTCAAAGACCTGGTGCTGCGCGTGCTGACGGAGAACGGCGTGGACACCAACCGCAGCAGCAAGATGACGCAGGAGGAGTTCCTGCAGCTGCTGGCAGTGTTCAACGCGGCGGGGATACATTTCGCGTGAGGGGCGAAGGGGCGGGGGGTGCGATGCAGGGGGCGGGGGTGGTGAGGATGTAGGAGAGGGTCCTATGGTTGTGTGCATGCATGCGCGTGGTTAGGAGGCGGGCGGGATGGAGGTGGTTTGGGGGCAAGCCAGTGAGCAGCTGTGATGCTGCATTGCGGGTGACGGCAACTGCAGTGTGAACTGGAGTCGATGTAGCAGGACAGCGATGGAGCTTGGGGCTTGGGTTGAAGAGCAATATTGTTGCACATATTGCTGCTGGTGTACGATCTTTTCTTGGATGCTGCGCAGCCGCCGTGCCGTTAGGTCTCACCGGGCTGGAACGGGAACGACAAAGCGCCAGGGGCCCAAGACCCCGCGCTGGTAGCCTTGGTCGGACTTGGACTGTCCATGTTATGTTGCGTACGACTAGCGCCCTGGCGCACGATTGGCGCATGTCTTGCACGTGAAGCGGGTGCACGTGAAGCGCGTGAGGTGGTCCGAGAAGGCGTCGTTTGGCGCAAAGAGTGCAAGGGCGTGGGAGGGTGGGGACGAGGATGGCACGAGGCACGTGTTCGTCCGGCGTGACCTGCCGATGCACGCCACCGAGTGAATGCGTCCTGGCTGCAGCTGACGGTGTAGAAACGTAGGGCTTTAGGAACGAGTGAGCTCAAACGGGGCTTGGTGTCCCGGCAGATGCTGTCCCGACAGCCGTCATTGGGGGCGTATGGTTGCGCCGAACTGAACTGGTGGCGACAATCTGCCGGAGTATGGCGGAGCCACCAGTCGCATGCTAAGTTGGGAGGATGTGCCAGGATGTGCAAGCTTGTAGCAACCGGCCCAAGTGACGGTCCCCTGGCATAGAACACGTGAAGCAGGGGGGCGTCCCTTGAAGTGAAGGTACGGCCAGGGAAGGATTGCATGCGGCTGTTGGTCAACTTACGCCCGCACGTTACCTACGCCATAAGGGCGGGATGTGGTTCAGAGCATAGGCAACTGACCGTGCGCTTGGAGGTTCGGTGAAGGGGCCAACGGTCGGTGCAAAACCTGGCCGCACAGGCACCTGCGTCTCTGTACCTCCCCCCGTAATGGAACCCATGCCGCTTGCGGGCACCTCGCTACCAAGGCCCCTTGGGCGGCGGCCTGCAGTTGCGCTTGTCTCTCCCAGGAAAGCTCCCCCCTGATCTTGTGCAAGGCGGTACGACAACAGCGTGGAGTACTGGTAAGTATCGCGGCAAAGGTCGACTTTAGGAAATTATAATATAAGGATGCAGTCTGTGTCTTTCTGTAAGAGCGCGCCGAGGGCCAGCGCCCTCAGGCCGCGCGCAAGGGCCCGTCGCGCCCCGCCAGTCCTCGCATCGGCTGCCCCTACTGTCCTCATCACCGGAGCAAGCACTGGCATCGGTAAAGCCACAGCAATATACTTGGCCGAGAAGGTGTGTCACCGCGAGGGTTTGGAAGCTTCACAGCTGGTTGGCCCTAGCGCACCACCATGCTTGCACCGGCCTGGTTCCTTGCCACTGCCCAGTCCCTGCCCCAGCAGCCTATCACGCACACAAGACCTCCTTGCAGTTTCTCCCACTCACCTAAGTACTATGATACGGTGTGCAGGGCTGGCGAGTCTTTGCTGGCGTGCGTCGTACACAGGACGGCGATGCTCTGGTCAGGGACGGGCCTGCCCCTGCCTCGTCCTCAGCCTCAGGCCAGATCGTGCCCGTCATCATGGACGTGACCAGCGACGAGTCGGTTGCCGCCGCCATGCAGATTATTGGTGCGCAGCTGCGGGAAAGCGGGTCAAACCTCCGGGGTCTGGTCAACAACGCGGGCAAGGGGGTGTTCCTGCCTCTGGAGGTAAGTTGGTGGGCTGGTGTGCGCACAGGTGGTCGGCCCCCCTTGAAGCACTCGTCTGCATTGGTACTTCGTACATCATCAAGTGCAGAAGGCTGTTATCCTTACCAAACGGCTGCACCTTGCCGACGTGCGAGCGCCTGAGTTGTGCCACAGCCGCTGGCTTGTGGCTCCTGCGTGGGGCTGCCTCAGCCCGTCTCCTAGGGCTGCATGTCCAGCTGCACTGCCGCACACGGCTGCACTGCCGTTCCACTGCCCCCTCGCAACGCCGCGCGCGTGCATGCTACCGTACTGCAGGTGATGCCCATGTCTGTGTTTGACGACGTGATGGCCGTCAACGTCAGCGGCGTGGTGCGGGTGACCAAGGAGGCGCTGCCGCTGCTGCGGGCGGTGGGTGGGGGTGGGAACGGAGGACAAGGTGGAAGGCAAGGTTGGGGAAACCCGATGCTGCTGCTGTACCAGGGCATGACACGCTGACCTTCACCCAACACAGCTGCAGCTATGTGTCCACGTCCCTTGGCCCTCGACCCACCAACCCCAGCGTTGCACCAAGTGCACCCACCCCCAGTCTCCCCCACTTCCACGCACTCCCGCCCTGCGCCTACCGCCTCCTCACCCCCCGCCCCCCCCCCCGCCTTCCCCAAACCGACAGACCTCTGAGGACCAGGCCCCCGGCCGCATCGTCAATCTGGGCTCGTACGCCGGCACCATCGCCACCCCGCTGTTCGGCGCCTACGCCGCCTCCAAGTTCGCTCTGGAGGCCATCTCCGACTCTCTGCGCTACGAGCTGCGGCCGTGGGGCATCCACACGGCGCTCATCAAGGCGGGCGGCGTCAAGACGCCCATCTGGGACAAGAGCATCGCCAGCAGCCAGGGCGTGGTGCAGCAGGGGGTGGACCCGGCAGCCATGGCGCCGTACCAGGGCATGAGCGATGAGGTGGGCTGTGGGGTGTAAAACCCCTAGCTGTTGGTGTATGAGGAAAGGCATGTCCCTCAAAGTTGGGGTATGAGGAATGGATTGCAGTGCTTACAGGAACCGATGCGACCACGGCGCTGTGGGAGGGAGAACGTACTCGGCGGAATACGCTATTCTAGCGCGCTGCCCATTGCTGCCTGCTGTGGTGCAGTTGTCGTGCAGCTCCTCCATCTCTCGCGCCCATGCCAAGCCCCATACTAGTAATGTTCTAGCCACGCAGCCGCCATCGCTCCTGCACGGCTCTGCTACCACACCATCTCATTGATACCCTTACCCCGTACCTCACCCTGCCCTATCCCATCCATCCGTGCACCGGCTGCATCCCTTGCCGTACACGGCTTGCCTCGCCGTACAGATGATAGCACTGGCCCGTAGTGCGGAGGAGAATGGCATCACCGCGCAGGAGGTGGCGGCCACGGTGCTGGAGGCGTTGACGGCGCCGCGGCCGCGCTCGCGCTACCTGATCGGCAACGGTGCCGAGCGGGACATGACCGCGCGCCGGCTGCTGCCCGACTGGGCTTGGGACGCCATCCTGCTCAGCAAGCTGCCCAAGACGCGCGGAGACGGGAAGTGAAGGGGGTGTGGTACTTTGATCCGACTGTGATCCGTTGTGTGTCCAGCTGGCCAAGGTGTTCAAGAGCGGGGCAGCAAGGGCAGGTGAATGGGTGAAAGATGTTGCTTGACCTCGTGAGCAGAGTTGAGGGAGAGGTCAGGGCAGACGAGCGAGCGGGCAAGCACACTGTGCCCTGAGAGGCTGAGTGTATATCGTGTTGAGCTTGCGCAAGACGGAGCCCAAGGGAAGTTCAGGGGTGGCAAAGGTTTTCTGGCCGGATTGAGCGTGCCTTGGGCTGTGAGGTGGACAGGGCGATGGGGAAAGGTGCGGGTGGACGAATCAGGCATGCATGAATGCATGGCACATGGAGGAGCAGTGGAGGGTAGTGTGTTACCAAGAGTTGCTTGCGGGCATGAAGGCGGCGCCACTGGAGGAGTTGCGCAATGCACGGTGCGGGGGTAGGGTAAGGGTCCGTGGAATTTTGTCCCAGAAGGGGAATGGGAGAGGTGGGGAGAGCTGCGAGCGGGGCGACAAAGGAGAAGCGCGCGAGAGATCTGATAGCGACGGACAGTGATGGTGGTGGAGATTATGCTTCGTGTTGCTGCTCACGCATGTGGGGGTCCCAACTTGACGGGAAGCCGTGACGTTGTTGTGTGGTGTGCCTGGTCATGATGTGTACTGTTATGCATGTCCATGTTGCCTCGTGTGCAGCCGGACTTGAGAGGCGGCACGGTCTGGCGGCGAGCGGGGGCCGCGATGTGGGTAGCCAACGGCGGGAGACCAGGGGAGATTCCACCAAAGTGCGCCGGTGGAAAGCTTGCAATGACTGTGTTGTACCTGTTGAAATGTATTCAGGGCACTGTGGCAGAGACGTAAGCAGCGGTGACCTTGGCCTGATAGCTGATCAGCGTTGCTGGTGTGTAAACCTGCCTCCCACAGAGTGTGCCGCCAGGTCCTCACGCACGAGGCCCTCACCAACACCACCGCCACGGCCACTACCACCACTGCTGCCACGACCAGCACAAGCACAAGCACCAACACGGCCACAACTACCACCTCCCACCTCCTGATCTCCTGTACCATGGTACCCACCACCTGTACCAGCCAGTGCCCCATTACGCACGGTTTCGTGTCCATATGGCGTGCCGCTGCCGTGGTGTCTTGTTGGTGGGAGCGATGCTGGAAGGATGAGATCAGGGGAGACCCCCTGGATACGATTTAGAAGCTGCGCGTCTGTGCGCATCTGCATGTGCTAAATCATCCACGCTCATGGATGCAGCGCTGTGGGGCATACACAGCTGCACCGCTGCCATGGCAGCAACAGAAGCAGCAATGTGGGACAGCTGCGGACGTGCAGGTTGCGCCGATGGGACGTGTGGTTCGCGCACGGCAGTGCCTTACGCCACGGGCCCGCCGCCGCCCGTGTGTGATGGAGCTTGTGGGCTTCTCGGCCCTGCCTCTTAACCTGCGCTGAGTGCGTCTGTGGCAACGGCACATTCCTGTGTGGACCTGCGCGAAGTGGCTGGTGGTGGTGCAGACGGTGGCCCTTGCTCGGTGCTCGAGGCACGGCGTAGGATGGGATAACATGTTTGGGCCCTGTCGTGCAGCGACTGCGTGCGGAGGGAGCCCATGTGCGGAGCCTTCCCGAAATCGGACACGCATAAAGCACGGCGCTGACCCAACCAAGAGGCAGAATGGCAGTTCGTCGCGTGTTTGGTTTGGCAGTTGGGTGTGCGTGAACGCTTTGTTAACATGTGTGCCACCACAAGTATGGGAACCACGTGTTGCGCGGTGAAGGTTCATTCAGCAACGGCATCAGCTGGCACGTGGCAGCGGGAACTGCTGGCAGTGACCGCTGCTGGCGTATGTCGCAGATCCTGGCAGTGCAATCCTGGCCAGGCGCACCCGAGGGTTCCTGTCGGTCTGTTACTGTAGACGATGAAGCACAGGGTTGGAACTGCAACAGACATGCGGTAGACTGTCTGCCCAAGCACATGCCGTGCACCTGCCTGCCGGGCCTGAGGTTGGCTGGGCCCGCCCATGTCGCGCGGCCACAGGCACCGCATACGGAGACGCTGAGGCAATGAGGAGGCTTGTAAAGGCATTTAAGCTGCCATTTTCAGTATGTCGTCCTCTATTTCAGTAGCGTGGTACAGGCCGCGTCCTTTGCCCATGCCCATGCCACGCGGCGCGCGTCCACGGCGGGGCTGCTCTGAAGGACATAATATGACAGTGCTTAGTGAGGCTATGATAATGCTATTAGCTACCCGTTATGCTGCAGCATTGCGACTGCCCGCGGCCGGGCACCGCCGTACAGTTGGCTCGCGGCTTCCTGGGTTTGCGACAACTCTTTCTGGTTATCACCGGGCGGCAACGCCCGGTGATACAGCGAGCAACTCAACCCAGACTTACACTTGAACTATCAAGCAGCCACAGACAGTGAAAGCTATTCAATCGCCGCTGTATCTACCTTCCTGCCCTACCTCCGCATTACGGTACTATTCCCACACTCGGCTGCCCCGAAACTCCCAAAGAGCTTCCCTCCTGCGATCACTGCCGCCATGGTCGCCACCGGACTCGCCCCAGGCCAAGGGGTGTTCGCCTTTTGTAAGTCGAGCATGCCACGTGTCCCAAAGCATTTCCCTCACTTGCATGCAATCTCACTCCAATCGTGTCCTGACACATTCCTCCCGCCCCCTCTCGTTGGCCCCCGCAGCCGGCTCGGGCCTGCTGCTGCCGTACTACCTGGGCATCATGTACACCCTCAACGCCACGGCCTACATCGCGCCCGGCGTCACGCCCACGGCCGGGATCTCGGGCGGCGCGCTGACCACCTTCGCCGCGTGCGCCGGCATCTCCATGCCGCAGCTGTCCGCCTACCTGCAGCAGCAGCTGGCGGCGCACCCGCTGGACTTCTGGGCGGTGCGGCCGGACGTGCTGCTGGGGCTGGCGGAGATGTCGGACCCACAGGTGGGTGCGGGCAGCTGAGCAGCTTAGCTACATGGCGCAAGGTCACGCGGTCACCGCTGCGGCAACACTGAGAATGCTGGCTGTGCAAAGCAGACATACAACGCGCATGCCCTTGCACCACCATTGCATGCCATAGGCTTGCACCCAGGGAGCGCAGGCACCGGATACCGTACGTGCGCTAAGTTCCTCTACTTCTGCTCCCTTTCCGCCACCCCCAGACCTTCCAGCGCTGCTCCGCCAAGGTGCACGCCGCCATCTCCCGCCTGGACCCCAGCAGCCCCACCCTCAACGCCTCCTCCTCCTGGCTGGTGGACAGCTTCTCCTCCAACATAGACTACTGGGGCGCAGTGACCGCCAGCTCCACCATCTCGTGCGCCTCCAGCGACCCCCAGGCCCGCCCCGCCAACGGGGGCCCCACCTTCTGGGAGTACCGCGGACAGCCCTCCATGGACGGGGCCTACGCCAACGACCTAACCACCCTGTGCGCCGCCCTGGGCCAGCCGTATGGCGCTCCGGGGTCTACGTGCGTGTCGGTTGCGTCGTACGAGCCGGGCGCGTTCCGCAAGGACGGCGTAGCCACAGCGGGCTGTGCTGATGCCGCCACCACCACCACCACCGCCACAACTACCACCACCACCACCACTGCCACCACCACCACCAGCATGCAGACCACTACTTCCGCAGCACGCGACAGCCCCCGCGCAGACGCCACCACGCCTTATGCGCCCAGCGGCTCCATCGGCAGGCGCGCGCTGCGTGGTGCTGTGATCATCCTTGGCTCCACCAGCGACAGCGACACCAGCAACACCACGCAGCTGCAGCTGCCCACCAACTGCTCCGCATTCCCCGGCGGCGCTGGCCTGCCCCCGTTCAAGCCCGCCTCCGACCCTGCCGGCCCCTGGCCCAGCATCTGCCCCGGCTGCGACCCGCGCAACCCCCTGCCCTTCACGCGCCAGGAGTGGCAGACCATGTCCATGGACGGTGCCATGGCCATGGCCAACTGGGAACTCATGTTCGCGTACGGCAGGGCGGACGCGCAGCTGTGGGTGGCCAACCAGACGCAGGCGATGGTGGGGGCGCTGCAGGGAGGGAGCCAGCGGGCGGCGGAGGGGAAGCAGGTGCCGCTTGTGCGTGCGCACTGAAGGCCATGAGCATGTGCTGCGTGTGGTTGTGGATGTCCGTAATCCGTAGGTTTGGTGGCGAATCCTGTCCACCGCTGCTGTAGGGCAGCTTTGGGCTACACGCAAGCATGCCGGTACCTGTGCGGCATTAGCACGGCTTGGAGACTACCATCATTAGCAACACCTTGATTTGTAGTGTAATAGCTCCATTGTTTTCCTTAGACGCACTGCAAAGCGTGCCTGTGAAAATGCTCATGGCGAGTTACATATCGCGTGTTCGAGGAAGGTGGTGTGACACGTGGCAATGGGGCCGACAACGCCCATGAGTAATTGCAGCTCCTGCTTGCATGTATTGTGTTGTCCTTAATCCTGTACACGGAGATCCTGTACATACTTCCAAGGTACATAGTGTTTTCGTGGTAGATATTAGTCTCTGTAATGGGGCCCACCGTGGAGGAAGTGAAACGTCCCTAGCTACGGGCGGCCGTACAACACGTGTTTCGTGGCTCCCAGCCAGAACATGAATCACCGGATCCGTGCAGTGCGTGTAATGAGTGTCAAGGGCTCCCATGCTTTCGGCCTGGTGCTATTGGGCACGCGAATCGCTTGGGTGCATGATCAAATGGCCTACCAGGGCCTTACATACGGTCAAATGCTATGCTGAGCCTAAGCCACGACTTCCCACGCACCTCGACACGAGCATGTCGGTGTCGACGGGCAGTCCGTCAGCGCAGGTCAGCGTAACTCCGTCCAGCATTGATCAATCAACTTTACACAGCAGCGCCGTCAGATTTTGCACCCCAGTTAATAACCGGTGTACACTATTTGCGCAGCTTGTCTGTCGAGTAGGCGTGCGAGGACAAAACGACCATCATACGATGCTTCAAGTTTGCACGCGAGCGCCCCTCCCGCACCCCCCACCTCTACCCCTCCCCACTACCCTCTGCCTCCCTTGGCCCGTTTAGCCGGGGGCCTGGCCGACGCCATGCCACGTGCCGTGCCCGGCCCTGCAGTGGGCACCCCAGCAGTGCGGGGCGGCTGAGGCAACGGACCTGGGCCCGCCGAAGGGCCTTGGTGTGTTGGTGCTGCTGCGGTGGTTGTCTTGACAATCTGCACGAATGATAGGACGGCAGGGCGTTGCCGGTTGGATGTACGCGGCCACACTGGCAGCATGCAGGAGCAGCAAGGAGGCCTTATGGGCCACAATCCTGTGCGAGGAAAGGGGGATTACGGCACCACCCGCGATGTGGGTGCCATGTTTGGAAGGATCCGCGGCCCCCGCAGAGCAGGATCAGACTGTAAGGCACCACCACATGAACCGTAGATTGAGTCCTATAGCGCTTGCATGCAGCAGCCGTACGCATGCCCCATCAGGCGTCCGTAGCTGTCATGGCAGACTTCTCAGGTCTTGCTGCAGGTGTCGTACTGTAGCGCGACACCCGGCGCACCATCCCACCTGTGTGCCCGCCGCGCCACGTGCCACATGCACCAGGGAGTCGCACGCCGCCTGGAACGCAGCACTGTGTGTCACGGCGATCACCTGCGCATGTGGAGGGGCGTAAGCCTGCGCGTTTAAGCCGTTGAACGGCGTTGCTACTAAACCAGCTCCTCCAGTCCAGCAGGCGAGTACATCCTTGACAAAATCCTGCAGCATAGCTTTGCATGGCAGGACTCGAATGGCTGCATGCCTGACATAACGGTCCAAAAGTCCCCTGCGTCCGGCCCTGCGGTCCGTCACCTCTTTCCCCCACCACCGTCCACCGCCACCGCTCGCCCACTGCCCCACCTGGCAGCCCTCCCCGTGCGCCAGGTGCCTCAGCAGCCGCGCCACCACCGCCTGGTTGTGCTCGTCCAGCGCAGCGTCAACCTCGTCCAACAGCCACAGGCCGCCGCCGCCAGTGCTGCCGCCGCCGGCGCCGCCAGCACCGCTGCCTGTCGCAGCGTCACCGCCGCCAGCTGTGGACCCACTGCTGCTGCTGCCGCTGCACTGCGCCAGCGCCAGCAGCAGGGCCAGGGACACCAGCGTGCGCTGGCCGCCTGTGCGGGGCAGGACGGACGCGCACGGAAAACGTATGGGGCACGGGGGGAGCGTTGGAACGGTTGTCAAACAACAAGGGATGTGCATGCCTTGGGCGCGCGGCGAAACAGCCTTTGTCCGGCCCGACCACCTGCCTGCGTGCATGGCAGCAAGGGAACGGGGCAGCGGGTCAGCCCGCACGAGGCCTTCCACCGGCGTCCCTGCAACCCACGGCGCCGTACCACATACTGGTTACTCCGCTGCACGCCGACCGTAATGCTCACACGACCCCGGCCCCTTGCACCCCACAGAGCAGAGTGCTGAGCTGCCACAGCCACCTCCACCCACCGGACAGCTGCCCAAGGTCCTCGCTCCACTCGCCGCCGGGTGCGCCGCCAGCTGCCCCCGGACCTGCCGCCCCGGCCTCGCCCGCCCTCCTCCTGAACCGCACCACCACGCCCCGGCTGGGGCACAGTGCCCCGCCGCCGCTGCTGCTGCCTCCTACTGCTGCCTCTGCTCCTGCTTTCGCGGATGGTCCTGCGCCCGCCGCAGTGGCTGTCAGGGTGAGCTGCATGGAGGGTAACAGGCGGGCGCACAGGCGGGCGAAGCGGCGCCGTGCCGCCAGGAATACCGCGGTGTTGGCGGCCAGGGCCTGTGGCAGCAGTAAAGGGAGTAACGCGCAGTTGGTTGTGGTGTACAAGAGAAACAGGTGTGTCGCTGCTGTGGGGGTGCGAGGGGAGTGCGTGCCAGGGTGTGTTGCGCACGTGCAGGTGGCCACGTGTTCTTGGAGACCTGCAACGCAAGCAGCAGGCGTTGTGCCGCCAGCCTGTGGAGATGGTCGACTTCATGGCCATGCCCATGTGCAGCCAGTACGCGTGCGCCACAAGGATGCAACCTGCCCCGTGCTGATCACCATTGTCGTCTCCACAACCCACCTGTTGTGCGGACTTCTCGATGACCTCCTGCGCGCGCAGTTGGGCGAGTGGTTAGTGTACTGCCTTCACCTTCAGTACGGTAACCGGAGCTATCGGCACAAAAGCCACCTCAGAGACGCACCCTTTGCCACACCTTCTACGTACTAGTCGCGCCCAGGCTACCAACAAGCCATCCGCTCTGACCACCAGCAAACTACCGACCACCCACCTGCAGCACGTCTGCTGCCTCCGCCAGTGCCGCTGCCCGCTCCCTCAGCAGCCGCACCGCCTGCACCCTCTCCTGGAACTGCAGCAGCTGCGCAGGGGGCACCTACATTGGGGAAGGGAGGCAGACGGATTCCCCTACTCACGTACCGTATGCGTCACCTTAGGGCTGGGAGGTAAGAGAGGGTTTGCCACGCCCTGGGCAGATACCCTGCAAGGTTTTGCCTTGGAACCCAATCAACTCAAGACTGGTCGTTAGAGCTCGCCCCCAGGATGCGGGTGAGCGCCAGGTCGGTCCTGGAGCAAAGCGTACGGCAGTTGGGCGATCGCAACCATGGCACACGCCGCCTGCCGCCGCCGCAGCACAACACCTGTACTGGTACTTCCTTCGCACCTCAACCATGCCAATGGCACGCCGTCCCATTGGCCCCCAGCCCCACCTGGCAGTCCCCCAGCCGCGACCGCTCCTCCAGCAGCTGCTGCAGCTCCCGCCGCGCCGTCGCCACCGCCGCCTCGCACCGAGCCACCTCCCTGTCCACCCCTTGCCGCTGCTGCTGCTTACCCTCCACCCCTTCAACACCACCCTCTTCCCCCTCCACCGCCGGGCCCCTTACCCCGCCCTCGCCTCCACCACTGCCCCCTGCTGCTGCTGCTGCTGCTCCTGCTGTTGCTCCAGCTGCCAACGCTGCCGGCGGTGGAGGCATGCCGTACTCGTGCCGCACAGCCTCCAGCTCGCGTGTGGCCCGCTGCAGCTGCCGCCGCAGAGCCGTCACAAGTTCGGCGTGCTCCTGGGCGCGGGTCCGGGCGGCTCGCTGTACGGCCTGCAGCTGGCGCACGCGTGCCGCCTCCGCCTCCGCCGCCGCCTCCAGCTCCCGCCTCCGCCTGTGTGAGTGGATGGATGGAGCGGTTATTGGGAGCAGGTGCTGAGGGGACTGGTGATGGCACAGTGGTGTTTCGACTGTGGTATTGTATACAAACCTGTGGCGCACATGAGTGCACCAGGCATGCATATGTCCGGCTGGCTCATGCGTGCCAGTTGGGTGATGGGTAGCACGTGGCTGCTTGTAAGATGACCCCCATCACGATGTATGTAGCGCTCTCCCCGTGTGTGTTGTGTGTTGACTTACTGGGCTGCTGCCTCTTCCGCCTCACGTGCCGCAATCAGCCCGGCGCGCAGCTCCTGCATGATTTTTGTTAAGAGGTATACGCGTAAAGCGCGAGGGAGGACATACATGCGTTTCGGCTTGCACAGAAAACTTCCAAGGCAGCCGCTGCATTCAATGCTCGCCGTACTGCAAAGGACGCGGCGTGGCATCATGCCATACAGGCCGTACTGCAGGAAACCGCTTATACACGCTAGCTGGGCCCACGCGTCCAGGCGTCCTCCTCCTCTGCCACCCGGACCCACCTGCAGCCGTTCTTTGGCGTCCCGCAGCCTCCCCTCCTGCTCCTCGACACCCGTGACCGCCTCCGCCGCCACCTCTGCCGCCTCCGCCTCCGCCTCCGCAGCCTGCAGCCGCTGCTGGCACTCGCCCCGCCGCCGCTCCGCCGCATCCGCCCGTTCCCGCGCCGCCGCCACCGCTGCCGCCAACTCCTGCACGCTGCCACCTTCCCCATCACCACCAGAGGGCGCATCACCACCTACACCAAGAGCTGCTGTTCCATGCTCTTGCTGCTGGTGCTGGGCGCGCAGGGCACCCAGTGACCTCTTCGCCTCCGCCTCGGCAGCTTCCGCCGACGCGGCCATCAGCTCCTGCAGCTTCCTGGCAGCTTCCAGCTCCTGCTCGGCGTCAGAGGCACGCCGCTCCGCATCCTGCCCGCAGGATGCAATAGGAGCCCTCACCCATCCAGATGTATCAATGATCCATCCTACATTACTCCACCCCGAACGCCACCACTCAGTGAGGGCGACCCGCTTCCCTCTCCCCTCCCAGTCATACCGTTTGCACCCTCAGCTTGCTGACAATCAATAGCTTCAGGACATATGCGCGGCCTTCCTTCCCTGCACTACGTCCAAGCAACGCACCTGCAGGTCGACCGCCAGTGCCTCGGCCTCCTCCGCCCTTGCCTCCGCCTCCGCCTGGCGCTCGGCTGTCCGCCGGGCCTCCTCCTCCTCCCCCGCGAGCCGAGCCTGCCAGCAACAGCAACAGTCGTGCTTGCGTCAAACTACAGTGGACGAACATGAGTACCGGTACCTTGCAGGGGCAGCCAAGCGCAGCTCGCACAGTCAAGGTGCCAGCGCACCCACACGGCACTTCAGGGCCCCATCGCCTGCCCCATGCATGTCTACACACCCTCTCACAACCCACCCCC